>LT649265.1:0-52020 GCA_900128395.1 Stramenopiles sp. TOSAG23-2 | reverse complement strand
TGTTAAATCGTTTGCGTCCCATGAAGGAGTGCCATGATAAATGATTTTCGCAGAATTGTATGTCTTAAATTCAAGATACAAATGGTTTTTATCATTTGCTACATCATAATATGGACTATACATTGTAGGGCCGGTGCTGGCAACATTGATCGCCATGTTTCCATATGTTAAATTTGTCATCATAAATGCAGCACGACGTCCAATTTCTGATTTTTTAGCTGGATGATTTCCTATTCCAATACCATTTGTATCCCCCATGCTGTGGAGCGTATAGCGTATAAAAAAGTGCAATGTGATGTTAGAGAGGTTTTATCTTGTATATATAGGGTTAGGGCAATAGAATTTTACTTACTCATACGTTGGAATAATTCCAGCACCATCAATGGATGCATCGTATTGTGGAGATGCTTGTGCGATTCTAAAAAGAACAACAGCTTTTTCTTGATCAAATTTTTTACGATATTTTGCAGGATGTGCACTTACAGTAATGAAATTTCCTATTCCATTTACTTTATCATATTTCTGCCACTTATTACGATAATCACGAATCATAGCTTTTTGCAAACAGGCATATGATGCTAAATATTTATCCCCAAATTCTTCCGCAACTTGGCGATCATAACTTCCATGGTACCATAAATATCCACGGACAGGAAAACGCAACAAGGGGTAAACAATTGCATTCCATAAATGTGATTTTCTAGTTCTAGGAATACTTCCCCACTTTAACGCAGTTTGACTTGTATCTAACCATACATCAGTACATGTTGGATCAGAATTTGCATTTTTAGATATCCATGATATTATTCCAGCACCACGCGCAACACTTACAATAATACCTATTGGAACAACTTTTTTTGACGATGAAAGTTGTTGTTGGCTGAGTATATCTTGTATTCCTTTTCCAAATGAATATGCTACTGCAGATGGCGGAACGAACACATCACGAGAAGTACCTGCATTTCTGTTCAAGCCTTGCACTAATGCGTCACTGCTAATTTTCCAACCGTCAAATCCTGGAACACCTTCGATTGTTTCGGTAGGTGCTGCTGAATCAATATCAAATTTTACATTATACATTCTTAAATGTGGGTACTTTGAAGCTTCTGATTTCATTTTTGCAAATTCTCTTGCCTTCCAGGTACCAAACATCAAATTGGATTGGCCCGTTGCAAAATATATATCTCCAAACAAAATGTTATTAAATTTCAACGTACTTGAATCACTTGTATCAGTGATTATTAATTTCCAAAATTGTGGTAGTGTGTTACTTCCAATTTCAAATTCAATTGCTTCTCTTTCTGGTAATATTATTTCAAAAGCTCCATTCTCATTAGTTGATGTTCCTTCGGCTCGAATATCTTCAACGCATGTTATTGTGCTTATTGTTGTTGTTTTACTGCATAATTCTAATTGAACTTGTATTTTAACATTCTTACCAGATGTTGTTTTACCAAAAATGTTTGCACGAAGTGGTTTTGCTGGCAAAATTAAATTGTCAGAAAAAATAGTAGATAATGTTAATTTGGCTAGTGTAGTACAATTCAAATAACTTAAAAAAAAAATGAACAATAAGTAAACATAATGGCAACAATGATACTCGCGAAGAAAGCGAAGATGTTGGTTCGGGGACATATTCTTTACGGTGTGTATTACAGGGTATATATATGCATTGTCTTCTGTTTTTGTACTTTTATTATATTGTGACCAGATGTGCAGATCAACCAGATCAACAAAATATCTTTATTATTTAATAATATTAATTGAATTAATATGCTTTATTGTGAGAGTCTATAATAATATATGATGGTTTGGCACTTTGCTGGTTTGCATTTTTTGTAGAAACTATTGTAGATACGTACGTAGAATTTTTAGATTTTTAGAACAACAGGAAAGACCTTTATATATATTAAATAGTGTAGAATGGTGCTTCAGCTGTACCACTTAAAAATGGTTGGAGTCGTGTTATTTGTTTTTACAATTACTTGACGTAATACGTCGTATATAACATATATTACATATGATATCAAAATTTTTTTTTACGAAAAGTTAAATTATACCGTGTCCTCATGTGCTCATATATAAAATATATTATATATACTCTACGTATATGGCTTAGTTTTGTACGGCGGATAAAACAATGGATATTTCCATTCGCAATCCCATGGATTTCGTAGCATTCGCTCTTTATCGTACCACCAATACAAAGTTTCTATATAATGATATGGTACGTAATAAAATGCATTTTTATCAGCAATGCGAAGGTTTCCAGTTTGCTTCGTTCCTTTACCCAAATATGATTCTGGATAAGTCATGTGAAGATCAGTTTGTATGCTTTTCCTAGAATAGCCATTTTTGAATACCAATGTTTCATTTTTTAACTTTTTCAAACACGATTCCCATGGTTCATTAATAGTATAATCATCGTTTTTCTTGCAAACTGTAAACCAAGAGCTAATCCACATCGATGTTACAGGTATATATGTGTGAAATGTTGTTGGGTTGATCCATTTGAAAATTTTCTTATCTTTTTTCTCTTTCTCTTGTATCGATAAACGCATTCCACGCAATGTAATGTAGATCATGCGAGAAAACTCTTCCACTCCCTCTGGAGATTTATCAAAATACTTTGGTAATTGCAACATAACATCCAAATCAGAATCCCACGGAGCAAAGCTACCAAGTTTAATCATACCAAGCAAGGATCCATCCATATAATAATAAGGCATTTCGTAAATAAATCTACCAAAATACGACAAAGCTTGAGAAAATAAGCGAACTTTCATACGCTTTTCTGCAACTCCTTCTACTTTACCACATGGGCTGGATGTAGTCCATATTTGATCAAGTGATAATGGTTCTTCCATGTCGTCTGGGGGTAAAAAACAATCCTCTAATGGGCTGAAAGTATTTGGATCCTGAGTGCATGTATATGCTGAAGTTCGAGATCGATACCCTGGATTAACTGAAATCCTTCTCATTTTCCCATCCACTTCTATCCCGTCAACAAGTTCCTTTGGTTTCCATTCCAATGGTCCTGTATCAATATTGTCTTGATTTTTTTTGTTTCTTACATCGATTAAATCTTGTTCCAATACATGCATTATATCTCCTTTCCGTACCATTACAGGTTTCGAACTTCGATCGCATGCCATTGTAGCACTCTTTGATAATTGAAAATACCCTTCGACCCAAAATTTTTCATGTGTTCTCCCACTATTTAAATCTACTGGTTTCTTTTCCTTTGCAAATCTAGTTTGTTTTTCTTTCGTCTCCGATAACAAGCCGGTAGATCCGCTTTGTTTTTTTGCTTTTTTTCGATATGCTCCTAGTTGAGCAAGGCCTACTTTGTAAAATGCTAAAAAATCTTGAGCAGCTTTTTGTGTTTTGTTTACAGCTTCTAGTTCTTGCGATTCAAGATGCAACTTAAACTTTTCAACCTCCTCTATGGGAATTTTTATTGCCGTGTAACATGGCCGATAAAGCGTTCTTTCATCTTGCAAAAAGCCAGCAGATGCTAATATACTTGGATCACCTTCGAGACTTTCTATTAAACTATGGAAATCGAAATCTGGCATTAATTGATTAGAACCTCCCATAACAAGAACATAATTAGTTTTGATCATAGAAGGTAAAAACTTTTCATCTTTCATAATTTCTTTTAAACCAATTACATTACCATGAAAATCAGCAATATCCGATTCAGGAATTTCTCCCCCGGATATAATGATTATATGAATTCCAGGATACGTATAAGAAATTTGTTGCGTTATTGGCTCTGCTTTTTCTAAATCTGTTACCGTCAATAGAACTGTTACCCCGTCATGAGAGGAAATTTTTTGAGTCGAATCATCATCGCTTGTAATAGTAGGAGAAGCAAATCGCCAACGTTGCATTCTTGAATAGAAAAAATTATAATTCCAAGTACACATTCGAACAGCTGCATAATCATTACCAGCAGATTTGTGGTAGTCCCTAAATTGCTGAGGCATGTTTGAAAAAGAACTACTCCATGCACCATGAGCAAGTGCATCTTTATTTCGTGTTGTCAAACATAACTTTGTTCTGCTTACAATGCGATATCTTTCTTTTCCAGTTTTCTTACCTATATCCCATTTTTGGCTTGGATTTTTGTTAGTTGCCTTATGGCACGTATACATTTGTACAGAACCAAAACGACCCTTTACATTATATGCATCTAAGCACATTGGATTTCCATCTTTATTTCTTAGCTTGGTAATAATTTGACCTGTTTTTTTATTGTATCGAAAATATTGCAACGGATCAGACGGGTTACACCGTTCTAGATGAACAGCAGATCCTTTCGTAAGTGTTACTTCACCAGCCTCTGGAGCTTCTGCAGAAAGGCAGAAAGAAAATTGTTTTATCAATTTCCATGATTTAATGTTTGAATCACCACCATTATTATCCACTTTAAGAGCACTTTTCATAATAGTTGGTGAAATTTGTTTATTCAACTGGCTTGTTTTTGGATGATTATCATCTGCAACTCTTCTATTATTTAAATATAAAAATGACACCGTTAAAAATAAACTCATAAAAAGGTTTAAAACAAACCATACTTTTGTATACTGCATGTTTTACGTAGCTTATTGTATTAAAATTATTATCTTTAAAATATACAATAAATGAATCAAAAATGTATCCTATTGTGTAATGTATATATATATATATATGTGCGCTAAAAAAAAATGTTTATATATTTTTATTATATACTAATTATCATAATATTAATTGTACTAATTTACAAATCAAATAATAAATATAATCTTGGATTGTAGAATTGTATTATATTGTAATTAAAGGATACAATAATAATGAATGTAATTCTTATTGTCGCTACTATAATATAATATATATATACACACAATGCAAGTGGTATGAAAAATATGTTGAAACGTGTTGTATTTCAAATGACAGTATAGGTACTTTCTTCCCCGTTCCACCTTTTCCTTTCCAACAACAATGTTGTTTTATATTTATTCTGTTTTTTTTGCATGTATTTTAACGTTCTTCTTCGTCACACGCATTATTATTGCTATTCGCAACATTCCGAGGAGCATTCGACACAGGAAATTGTATATTTACATCGAAATACCAGGTGGGTACCATTGGCCAGAGAGGAAGGCCAGAAGGCACATTTTCTCTTCTTCGCTCACCAAAACTCAATTTGCACCTTCACAGCACACACATCACCCAGCAGATCAAACGCGGCGCAAGAAGGTGCGAAAAGTGCGATCGAATGAAAAAAGTTGAGCCATTTTTTTTGAGTGCCTTTTTTATAGACTTTTCCTTAAATTGATAGAAAATATAATATTATCATTTATAATATTATTATGTTTTAAGGAAATACTCATATTAGACACTCAAAACAATTCTTAACTTTTCCTTAAATCTATAGAAAATATAATGTTATCATTTATAATATATTATTATGTTTTAAGGAAATAGTCATATTAGACACTCAAAAAAATGGCTCCGGAACGAATTTGTGCATCAATTCGTCCTGCTCCGGAGCTGTTTCATCTAATAGGCACATAGCAGGTGAAATGATTTTTTTTTTCTTCAATCATCTCATCCAAAATACACACTTTCTTTTATTAATAAAAGTACAAAAAATAATATATACCCGTTATAATTCGTTCAAACTACTTTCCTCATCATCCAATATAATCATACCAATTTAATCATACGTATATCATAATAATATATCATAATATCGTTTAGTAATTGCATTTTTCTTTTTTTTTCTTTTTTTTTGTAAAATTAAATTTATATTATCATCATGACATCATTTTCTTACAATAATAATAATATGTTTTTTCTACATTTCCAATTATTGATGATATCATTTTTAATATATGCAACTACGATAACATTTGCATTTCCAAGAAGTATATCTGAATATAATATTTGGGATGGTGCATTTTCAAAACCAGGGAGACCATCGTGGTTGATACCATTGTGGGGTAGTGGTGGAGATCCAACGGCCGGTACAATGACGCAATATTTAAAGAATAATCAATTTGATGTACTTGGTATTACTGAAGCAAAAACTTGGATTGTTAATGCAACTACGGATAAGCCATCAGTAGATATTATTGCTTCAGCTATGGGATATAAATATTCCTTACTTGTAGAATTTCCAGGTGACGAATATCATTTAGCATTTATGTCAAAAAGTGAAATTGTTTTTCTAGAAGGACTTAAGAAAAATTTTTCACATTCCGGTGCAATTGCTAAAATAGAAGATGTGATATATATTCTTGTTCAATTAAATCCATTTAGTTCAAGCAATAGGGAAATTGAAGCACAAATTGTAAAAGAAAAAGTAGAAAAATACAATGCATTAGGTATGCCAGTAGTCGTATTTGGAGATTTTAATTCTTTGTCTCCACAAGATGGTGCTGCTGGACTTCACAAAGATTACAATTGTAGTTGCCCAAATCAAGCATGTGAATGGGCATGTAAAGATGGTAAAATAGATTATGATCCAGTGAATATTATTCTATCAGCAAATATGACGGATTTATGTTGGTACGATTCAAAGAAATTTACTTGTCAAGGATCATATCCAACCGAAGTTTATTCACAACCATATCCAACCGTACGAATTGATTATATCATGGTAAATGATGCCTTTAAAACGAAATGGGAAAGTACATATGATGTACCGGCAAACGCAGAAGTTATTAAAAACAATTGGACGGAACATACTAGCGATCATTATCCTATTCAATTAATTGGACCAAGTGGTGGTTGGGAGGATGATGATGAGTTGTAAAAAAAACATGTATCATACGAACTACGTATTCATAAATACATTTAAATCCATTTTAATTAAAAATACGAGAAGTACGGTGCTATACGAAGTGCGTTATATTTAAAAAAAAATCTAAAAAATTTACAAAAGCTCGTAATTTTTACGATATGTGCGTCGTGTATATTATATAAAAAATTACAAAATTAAAAGAAATGTTTTTTATTAAACACTCCTCCTCAAACAAACATCATAGACAATATAAATGCCATGATAAAACTACTCAACAATGTTACTCGAGTGCCCAAGAAGCTAATTTCTCCATTTAATCGTGATGTACTGTTTTTGTCATCAGTTGTTCCATCGACATTATCTGTTCCTTCCGTGCCATCTTTTGTACTGCCACTATCCCCAGTCTCGGGTAACCCTGGTAAATTTATACCAATCGGTTTTTGAGAGCAAATATCATCATATTTTGGACAAATAAATTCGCCATTGAATCCAGCAACAGTCTTTACTTGGCCATCTGTTTCACAATTAAAACTAATATCTTCATCTGCACCACAACCAATGCCTTGAATACAACCTACACTTCCACTCTTCCGCCGGATCGTTACTTGTATAGTATTCGGATTTGAATAGCATTTCATTTTAAAACAATTTGGAACGTATAGATTTGGATTTTGATACACGATATCAAATAATGATGAATTTGCACAAAATGAATCCAAACTGTACAAAAATCCATACACATTTTGAGTACGTAGTGTATTTTGTGTTGAATCTTGGCAATCTGTATTACTATATGGTAAAATCATTGGGCAATAATCAACATGTGCCATCGTTCCACCACGATTAGGTGTACTTGGAAAATATTGATATATAGTTGGCAAATTACCTGAGTAACTTCCACTTTGACAACTACCAATCCCACGAAAATCAAACGTACACGAATCACCATTGCTACTGGCAGGGGAACAAAACGTATTCTTTGGCAATGGCAAAGGCTTCCCATTTGTTGGATTGATACATTTTTCATTTAAAAAATCACATCCAGCATTTTTACCAAATTGCAATGCATCTGCAATGCTATAATTTGCTTTGTACCATCCCATATCTTCAAATAAAGCCAAAGTAAACTTGGATATACGATTTCCAGCATAATGATTATCAGCTAATGGTGACATCAATTCATCAAATAAAGTGCGTTCTTCCCAATGCGAACCAAGACAACCAGGACCAATTTGATCTTCAAGCTCTGCACCTTCGATGGAATTACACCCATAATATGCACGTGCAACTTCTTTGACACGTTCTGTAACTATTAAATTAACCGTTTTACCACGTTTTGTTACTGTAGATATCGTATTTGTACTTGGCACATCAATTGTTTGGGTAATCGGATTTGCCCCATTTGCACATGTATATGATTGTTTTGTATGATCCGTCGTACGTTGCGTACCATCTGAATTACGCATTAATGACCATGAATTACTTGAAAATCCTAATGCATGTGCAATTTCATGTTTTGCCGTTTTAAATTGTTGCCAATATTTTGATACTGTATCATCGACCATGTTTGGGCAAAAATTTGCATACCCCATAACTGGTCTATCATTTGAATCGGATCTACACATAGCTGCATATGCTAAAGTATCATCTCCAGTAGAAGTTGTACCACAATGTGTCGTACTAGATGCAGTTACATATAATATAAAATCTGCTTCTGTAGTACCAGCACCATCTGTTGCTGGTTTAAATTTTGCCGTTTCACCAGGTTGATCATAATATGCATGTTTTGCTACTAAAGAATTATCAATTTTAATATCTGCACAATAATTTTCTTCCGATACAACACCGCAAATATGTTGATACGGCGATCCAAATACATGTGTACAATTACCTTCAACTAATAGTTTAGCAGGTCGACGAACTGCTAATGCTTGATTCCAATAGTTAACTGATTCAGGCAATAATTTATTTCTTAAAAAATTTTGTTTCGCAGTACTTAATGGTGTATTTTCAAGCTTAAAAATAACTTGTATACGTAATGGAAGCCATGGCACCGTGTTTAAATTTCTTCTTTTCGTTCCTTTTATATAATTTAAATTTATATACAAGTCTGGTTTTGTTGATAATTTTGGGGCATTATTAATAATATCTTTTACATGATCATGTATACATTTATGTGTACGATTGTGATGGTGGTGGTGGTAATCATCTTGTTGTTGTTGGCGATGATGATGATTATTATTGATATGTGCATTACATGGATATAATAATATTAAATGTGATATTATGAATAATAATATAATAAAATAATAGTTGTGCATTTTTTAGATTTTCCGTTACATTAAATTATTATAATTATTCTCAATGTTGAAAAATTTGGGTTTTTTTTTTCCCTACACGAGGAAGAGGATTGTACAATATGTATATATATATATATATATGCTTCGTGGTTCGCACACTATTAATAAATATGTTATTCTTGTAATGAACTGCAATATACTGGATGTATTATGAAAAGATTGTAGGATGGTGTTTGATATATCCGTCTCGTCATCTTTTACCAGTTTGCTTTAATTTCAATCTATATTTTTAGAAGAATTTCTATTTATTTTTTTGTTGTTGCTGCCCAATTTTATATGTTTAAGTTAAATAATATATAGTACCAAATGATATTTATATATTTTATAAATTTATATTACCTTAAAAACATTTTAGTCGCTTGGTTTTTTTTACTTTCGTATATTCTAATTTTCGGTTCAAGTATAACTTTGATAGGATCGTTTCTCTTTCTTGCTGGGCTTGCCTTCCTGCTTGTTAAGGCAAGATGTTCACTTTGCAAAATAGTGTCAAAAGTAGATTTAATGCTATTCTATGTTAAATTTATGTAAAAAGCTATACTTGATAGGGTTTTAAATTTAACATTTCAATAATATTTAAGTATAAAATAAATATGCATTTTGGTTTTCTATATTATCTATGCTGTGGCCTTGCCTGTTATTGCCTGTTATACGTAGGTTGCATGCACAATATATATAGGATATTGTATTTATTACACTATACATATTCTACTGTTTTGGTGGAATATTTTACCAGGATTATATATGCACAGATATGTAAGAGGCCGTTTAATGCTATTCCCTAGCTATTCCCATATTGCAATCCTCAATGCTACGCAATTTAAGAAAAGTTGTAAATATACAAAAGTTGTAATGCTACGCTCCTGGTGTGTGTTTGGCAAGAACCGGTTGCCAAATTGAAGATTTTAATTGGCAAGTTCTTTGAAAAACAACTCGCTCGCGTGATCAATGATATTTCAATGCTAATCCTCCAGGTTTTTGTAAAATTTGCAAACTAAAAACTACTTCTATATATACTAAATTTATAAGAATTTATTTTCAAAAGGTGATGATGGAGGAATACATTCAGAAGCAACACCAACACAATTAAAGTTAAATAATAGTGAGAAGAATACAGTGGCGTTAACAGATTAGTTATATCATTTAATAATTCTGCTCGTTCTTGAAAAACACGTGTCTATACGTAATATATATATGTATATACAAGATGAGGCGTGATGATACTAATTTAAATCAACAAAAAACACAACGTAAAAAACTTAGTCAACGTTTTACAAATAATCCACACGTAGGTACATTTGGTTCATACAAACAACATGATGAAGAATTTACTATGATACCGTCACCAACATCCAAAAGCTTGAGTGAAAGAAAAAGTTTATTGCCAATGGAAACAGCAAAAGAGAATCCATATTTAGGTTATTTAAGACATGCACCATCTATAGATAATGATAATAATGTTAAACCGTCGTCACAACATTCTTCACAAGGGTCTAACTCTACAACTTGTTTTGGTAGTTGTGGTGGTGATAATACTACTACTACTACTACTAGTAGCTGTTGCAGTAGTCACGGTTGTTGTGGCGGTACCAGTAGCAGTAGCCACAGCCATACAAATGGTAACAAAGGTTTATTTGAATTATTACGTGAAACACCTGCACATGCAGCGGTTACTAGGATTGGTATGCTTGGTGAAGTTTGGAGGAAAAGGCATTTATCACAACGGTTGCTTAAAGAATTACCATTAATTAGTTTTACAACTGCTCGACCAACTGGAATATTAGGAATCTTAATGTGTGAAAGTGTACATCATGGACAAACGACATGTGCAATTTGCAAATGTGAATTTGAGGAAGATGAAAGTTTACGTTTATTGCCATGTGGCCATGTCTTCCACAAAGGATGTGCCGATAAATGGTTGCTTGGTTCCGATGGATATCCATTTATACAAACAAATACATGCCCATTATGTAAAATAAATGTTGCGGAGGAAATAAATAAAAGTTGTAGAAATGGTATAACTAGAAGCCAATATGCTGCTGTTGGTCAATATGTATGGAATAATTGCTCTAGTCGTCGTAGAAAAACGAATAAAGATGAACCTATAAAAGTGTTTGCTACTAGTCCAGCAATACACCGTGTACATTATGGACCACAAATGGATAATAACGCAGTACAAATAATTGTAAATTTACTAAAGTACCATCAAAGAACTAATTTCAAAAACAACATGACAAATAAACGAATTCAATTATATTGTAGATATACAACACCATATGATCAAATACCAGATGCAATTTGTGCATGAGAGAATCTTTTTCTCTGATTGATGATATTGGGAAGAAAAAAATATAAATGGTACATATATCAAATTGTATTATAATATATGTACAAAGCCATAGGAGGGTGGCGATGAGAGAGTGAGAAAATGGGAGTGATATAGTGTCATGTGGTCTTAACCGCATGAAACACGATTTTTTTTAAAAAAATAACAATTACAGAAAAATACCCAGCAGCAGAATTTAAATATATATTAAATACACGAGACGCTTCATATAAAAAAATTCACGCGAACACAGATCCGATATACAAACATTTATATATATCTCTATTAAAATATCTATATTACATGTTCCGTCCACAACAAATCAAATATTTTCCTCAACAAGCTCCACATCACTCTCGCCTTCCACTTCCCCTCCTTCTTCAATCCGTATGAAGTATCCTACTTCCCGTATCTATTTTTTCACTTATTATCAGAACGCTTTTTTGTTTTTGATTGATGAAAATTTCACGATTTTTCACCTTAATTCACATGATATTCTCGTTCCGTATTCTAGTTTCCCTATGTCAAGTAAAGGGCTGGGCTTGACACTGACAACTAGAAACTAGACGTTAGAAAAAATTATTGAAAAAAAAACATTTATTTTTATTTTTTATTTGATACAAAATATTGTGTGTACAGGTTAAAGTACAGAAGATGTATAGACAAAATATTTTAATTTAAAATGAAATAGAAAATAGTAATACAGAGATATAAAATATTAGAATAGAGATAAAACGAAAAATAAATACGTAATGAATCCAGTGCCACGATTAAAATCATTAAAACCAATAGAAAATGTGAATAATAATATTGATGATAGGATGACAGCAAGAGGAAATGGTGAATTAATAGCACCGGCGTGTGCAATTTGCTTATCACAAACTACGAATAATTTATGTGCACTTAGTTGTGGCCATGTATTCCACCATCCTTGTGTCTTAGCATGGTTTCGTTCGTCTAAACAATCTCCAAAATGTCCAACATGTAAAAAAGCTGTAACAAGCAATAATGATATTATTAAATTATATTATGCAATAGAAGAAAATGATGGTTCATATTTTCCAACACCACGTATCGGAAATAGCAATACAATTGCAAGTCAAAAAACATATGCAGAGTATGGGACACAAACAGAAGCTTCAGGTAATAAAAATAATAGTGAATCCAATTTAAAATTGCAATTACAAGTTGAACGCAGTCGTTGTAGTCAAATGCAACAAAAATTAATGAATGTTTCACGTAATGAAACGAAACAAATGCAAAAAATGGATGAAATAAAAAGAGCATTAAATGTTGCACGTGAAAGATTAAAAGATGTTAGTGAATGTTCTGATCGTGAAAAATGGTTACGTGAACAATTAGCAAATTCAGAACGGAATGCAGAAGATAGATATGATGTAATACATAAACAATATTTACAAGAAAAAAATAATTGTGAAGAAATGGCGGAAGAAAATATAAATATGAAAAAAATGATGGAAATGATTAATTCTGATTTAGTAATGAAATCACGAGAAACATTAATGTTAAAAAAAAATAGTACATTGTTGAAGAAAAAAAATACAGAAATAAATAAAACAATTAAAGTAATGGACCAAGCATATGCACGTTTAAAGATGACGAATGATCATTTAAAAACACAATTAGATAAAATTACAAAAGATAAAGATTTAATAGGAGCAAGAGAAGCTGCATTGAAAGATGCAATGGAACATATGTTTACTAAAAGAAACGAAAGGGAAAAATTAACAAAAGAGTATAAACGCATCCTAACCATTCGTAAAAATAGAAGTGCTACTGCATCATTAGCTACCGTCAATAACAACAATATAGCACCATCACCATTAAGAGTCGTCGTCCCACCACCATCTGCTGAAAGATTAAAACAATTATTAGAATCTGATGTTAGTGATCGTGCAGAAGCTGTATTAGCAAATGGATCCAGACTTTCTAAATCTAATTCACAACCTCCACAATGGTTTGCTAGTAATAGTAGGGTGCCACGATAGGCGTGTGTGTGTGTGTGTGTGTGTGTGTGTGTGTGTGTGTATAAAAATATATATATACGAACGTATTTAGTCTATTTTTATACCCGAATAAAAATAATTCTCTCTAATTATTTATTAAAAATATTTTTTTTTTATTTTTATTTTTAAGTAAATACGAACTTATCGTATTATTTTAAAAAACGAATATATATGTGGCATACATGAATATTTATATAAATTTTAAAATGATGCATATTTTATACGAAAAATCATAATACGTCGTCCGTACATAATACATTTAAACACGCCTCTGACTTTTAATAATAAAATATACATATATATGTGCATCTTTCTCCACACACATATATATATATATTTCATATAAACACCAATATCCACAATCACAACCATTTATTCCCTTTTGCAACAAAAAGCAAGATTAAACTACTTAATAGCATGACAAATAATAATACAATAAATAATGAATAATTATCATCAGATGTTGGTGCAAAACTAACTTGATTTAATGGATAGACATTCATACCAAAGATAGATGCAATTAAATTCAATGGTGTAGTTAATGCTAACAATACAGTAATTTTTTTCAAGACTGCATTTGCGGAATTACTAGCTGCCGTTGCCTGTAAACTAACAAAAGCTAAATAATTTTGATATGCTGATTGTAAATTTTCTTGTGCAGATATAACTCGTTCTGTTTTCCATTTCACTTCTGCTTCCAATGCTTTTAAATGGACAATCATAGATTTTGTATGCACATCCTTATACGTCGTTGTTAAATTATATAACAATTCTAATTTACTTGAAAGCGAACGTTTCAATTGTCCTAATCGCCTTCTAGATATTTTAATTTGATGCAAGATAGTGCTTTGATCTACACTTTGATCATTTAAATCTGTTGGCACGCTAACTTTTTCAATTTCAAAAACAGCAGTATCAGTTAAATCTATACGTGGAATTAAACTTTCAGTCAATACATCAAAAACTGCCCATACAACCCATTCACTAGATGGTATATTACCTTTATGCCCATTTACTATGCGGGAATATAATTCATCTGGACCATCAATTGGCCCATTATGCATCGTAACAACACCACCAACATTTAATTTATTATTTTCTTCATTTTTGTTGTATAAAATTACATTCATATTTTTCGTTTCCCATTCTTTATATTTTTTATTATTATTATTATTTTTCTGTTGTTTCTTGTTGTTGTTGTTATTATTGTTATGATTACCTACATTTTGCAATGTATCAACAATACAAAATAAATAAGTATCTAATTGTACTATTTTCGTATCAGTAACGGTTTTATCTTCAATTAAACAATCTCTCATGGTCGTTTCATGTAAATTCAAAATATTACATAATTTTTCAAAATTATTTTCAGATAAGCATGAAAAATCAATGTCGATCCAAAACCTACAATTATTTTTCATTAAAAAAGTTACTTGATTTAAAAATATTTCAACTTCATCAGAAGCATACCATTTGTTACATATTTTATCACTTGATACCTCCTCACTATCAACAGGCATTAAGATTAACAATGATTGATCGTTATTATTTTTTGTTCTATCTTCTTTATCATCACTACTTTTATTTGAAATATTTATTGAACGTATTTGCAAATCATTTTTGAAAAGTCCATGGCGTACATCTACACCAGATGGTGACGTCAATCCAATTCGTTTCCGTGGGGACGTTGCTGCGATTGCATCAACATTCGTTGTTTTCATATTTTTTTTTCTTATTTGATTGTTTTCTATATTTGAAATAATAATAATAATAATAATAATAATATTAATAATATATATATATATATTGCACGTACCAATCACTCTCTCTCTCTCTCTCTCTCTCTCTCTTCTGTTGTAATACAAAATATCAATTTCTAAATTCAATAAATTTTAAAAAATTAATTTTCCGCTTTTTCATATATATGCGGGACTGCAATCCTGGCAATCATTATTCTAAAATCCATTTAAAGTACAATATTATTAAATTTGATAGGCGCTGGAGCCGCTGGAGCGCCTGAATTAATCAGCATACACACAGGTAGCCATTCGTACTACAAGGAAAAATTTCGTTCATACTTTTTTAAAAAATATATTAAGTATATATATTTGTATACTAATACTACAATCAAATAAAATAGGAATCTTAGTATCTTAGTATACAACTATTTATAGTTAATATATTTTAAAAAAAGTATGAACGAAAGGTGCCCTCTAAATTATCATCATGAAAATAGAAGAAAAATATATATTTTTCTTACACATGTGCACATCTCGTGCGAAGACCGTAACCGTCATTAGCAACATTACAAAAACACACCCGTATATAGTAATGTAATCGTTTGAGAAATCGCACCCTAATCATTCGGTCCCTCTCTCCCGCTCTGCATCTGGGATATCATGACTTCTGCCCCTTCAAAAGCTGCAATTGTTGGGTGTGGCCAACGTGGGTTAAAATATGCTTTATATGCACTATCCGTTGAAAAAGAATTGGGCCCCGACAAATTGGAATCCAACTGCCCTAATTATTGATAAATCACCCACTGATATTGAAGAAATAGATGTTTTAAACGCCTTAAAACATAGTGATTACGGAAAATGTGTGTATGAATGTGAAAACGATGTATGCGACAATCAGCAAGTATTATTTGAGTTTGAAGGCGGTATAACTGCAAATTTAAACATGATTAGTACTACTGAGAAACGCTGTGTCAGAGAAACGTTAGTAAGAGGATCGAAAGGTGAAATAATTTGTAAATCAGAGGAAGTTGTTGAAGTATATGATTTTTTAACACGCAAAAGAAAATGCTACAATGTCTTGGATAGTGAACAAAATAAGCCAAAAATTAAAAATAGTAGATTAAAAGGCCATGGCTATGCAGACTATTTTTTAATGAGCACGTTTGTCCGTGCGGTGCGAGAAAATGACAGGACATTAATTCATACAGATGCATTAGATGCTTTAAAAAGCCACGAGTTGGTTTTTAAAATAGAAGAATCAAGGTTAAAAGGTGAGGTTGTTCATTTTTATCGGTGATAAAACAAAATAAAATGTGTACACCTGATATGGGGCCATCTATAATGCATTTAGGGTACAATTGTAAAATAAACTCAACATTTTTATTTTCATTAATGCTTCCCCAATAAACACCTGTTTAAGTATATTTTAATATAAAAACATAAAAATATTGTGATGCCTTCAATAATGATGGTTCCTGTATATGTAGCAACTGTGTAGGGTATTATACTGATTATTCTATAGAATACGATGTAATGCTATGTCATGCTACTGGAAAAAGTGAGCGGACCGTAATTTTATCAAAATATGCCGATTATGGATATTATTAACATACAAATATCCGATTTTATTTTGTAAAATGGTATATCGCTTTGCTTATTTCTTTAAAAAAAATGAAATCACAAAATCCTTTTTTGAAATTCATTTTTTGATAAAATTACGGTCCGCTTGATTTCGGTCCCATTTTGGTCCCGATTTAGAATCTCATGTAAAAAATGTACCATACTAATACCATACATACCACTTTCTTAACACTATTCACTATAGGAAAAATATTCATCATATTCCTGCTGAGCAACAAAAAAATCGACCATCAATCACCGCCGACCAGGAAATGAATGAAGATTAAGATTATTTTACAGTAGATATATCGATTGAAATCTTACACGACAAGTGTGTACATTAAAATTGTGAGTGGTAAAACATTGTAGTTTATATATATTTATATATATTTGTATACATACGCTACGTAAGAGGATACACAAGTGAAGTAACAGGATATATATATACATATATATATACACAATTAAAAACATCATGTCTTGGTCTGGTGAAGATCCATTAAATAATGCTATGGGTAAAGTTGCGTCTAGAAATCCACCATCCGCATCAGCTATTAAAAATTTTGTAAAAATTTGTTCATCTTACAGTAAAGAATATAAACATATTGTACATTACGTGGAAAGGTTTGTAAAAGATTGCGATGAAGAGGAGTTCTTACCGATGTGTTATGCAATAGATGCCATTTTGCGTAATTTTACGAATACATCAAAAGAACTTGGAAGAAAATTATGTTCAAGGTTTCAAACCAATTTAGTGACGACTATGGAACATTTCTCAAAAGCAAATAAAAAAGATAAAAAAACTATTAAAAAAGTTGTTGGTCGATGGAAAGACAAGAATTTTTTCGACCCGATGACTATGGAAGATGCAATGGATGCTGCCGGTATCGGTGAATCCGATGACAATGGCGATAGCGGTAGATCAAAGCAACAGAAAGAAGCGAAACTTTCAAGTATAGTAGATTTATTGTCTTCTAATAATAGCAATAATAATAATAATAATAGTAGTAATAATAATAATTCAGGTCCTAATAATTATAATAACAACTTCCAACCAGCGCCACATCAGCAATTTCCACATCAAGGCAGACATCCACAGCAAATGTATGGACGTGGAATGCTGCCAAACATGGGAATGCCACCTAGAGGAATGCCACCTAGAGGAATGCCACCTAGAGGAATGCCGTCGCATCAAATGCAACAACAATTTCGAGGACCACCACAGCATTTTCAACCACCTCCAGGTAATAATGGGTTTCCACCTAGGGGTATGATGCCACCGCATCAAATGATGCAACAACAATTTCGAGGACCACCTCAACATATGCAAAATCAAGGAATGAAGCAACCACCGACAGGAAAAAAACCAGAACAAGATGAAATATGCCATGGTTTTATTAACAACATCAAAGATTATGGATGTTTCGTGCAATTAGATGGAGCACATGCAGGACATTTTGGATTGGTCCAAAAAGCGCATATATCAAATGATTTTGTCCGCGATGTCCATGCAGCTGTGCAACGAAATCAACCAGTGTTTGTCAAAGTGTTAGAAATTAAGCAAAATCCTCAAAATGGTAGAACTGATTATAGTTTTTCTATGCGAGCTGTGAATCAACAAACTGGAGTAGAACAATCAACTGAAAATCAGCAGCAGCCGCAAATGCAGCAACAACAACCAAATCAAGGAATGCCTGCAGGAAAAAAACCAGAACAAGATGAAATATGCCATGGTTTTATAAACAATATCAAAGATTTTGGATGTTTCGTGCAATTAGATGGAGCACATGCAGGGCATTTTGGATTGGTCCAAAAAGCGCAGATATCAAATGATTTTGTCAGTGATGTCCATGCAGCTGTGGAACGAAATCAAAAAGTCTATGTGAAAGTTTTACAACTTAAACAAAACCCTCAAAATGGTAGAACTGATTATAGTCTTTCTATGCGAGCTGTGAATCAACAAACTGGAGTAGAACAATCAACTGATCAGCAGCCGCAGCAGCGAATGCAATATCAACAACGACAACAACCACCACCACAACAACAACAGCAACAACAATTACGTGTAAATGGTACAACCCGAATATTACCATCTGGTTACAGTGGATCGAAAGCAAATATGATACCATTAGGAAAGAAAAGAAATTTCGGCGCTATGTCAACAGATAGCTCAAATGGTAGTACTGGCAATAATATTTCGACAACTAATTCAACATATCAATATCAACAACCAGCACAACCTTCCGTAGGAATGAATAATAATAGTAACAATGCACCACAACCACCTCAAGGATTATTTAAATCGGCTCCTGCACCATTTAAAGCAGCACCTGCACCATTTAAAGCAGCACCTGCACCATTTAAAGCGGCACCTGCACCATTTAAAGCGGCACCTGCACCTCCAGCAGGATTATTTAAATCTGCGCCAGCTCCTCCAGCAGGTTTATTTAAAACATCATCTGCACCACCACCATCTGGTTTGTTTAAAACAACTGCTGCACCTCCGCCATTTAAAAAAGCAAAACAATAAAAAAAAATACAATATACGAAAGTATAAAAATTAAAAATGTATCTCTCCAGAGTGTAAAAAGGGTGTGTGTGATATGATAGAAGTACAATGGGTAAAATAAATAATGATGGTTAAAATCTAAGTTATATGCATATCATACGTAATTTTACACTTCTCGTGTTAAAGTAAAATAAATATATATACATGCATACATGTATATATATAACACAATATAAAACTGTGCTGATACACGTATGATACATAAGTTCGTACTTCGTAGTTTCTAAAAGATCCAAAAAGAGAGGACTTTACCCCCCCCGTCTCTCTTTTCCTCTCTCTCTCAATTCTTCTTTTTTATCAACCATCTCTCTACCTCCTTTTCAGTATCCCCATCATCATATAAAACATCAAACTTCTTCTCTACACCATCAGAATGATATATATGTTCAATTTTACCACCAAAGAAACGTGCACCACGATTGTGTCTACAAAGAACTGCATCGCCAACATTATAACTAACTTCTTTTTCCTTTCTCTCCACATTTAAATCAACATACCAAAGAGATTTACGCTTTACATTTGTTTCTATCTCACCATCCAAATTATATTTAACAGTATAACGCCCATTATTGGCCTCTTCTTGAACAGTGCCACGATACCATTTTTTCTTACCTTTATATTTAACTTCTACTAAATCATTCGTATGATAAAGTGTATCGTATGCTTTTAAATACAAACGATTAATGGTCTCCTCTTCACCATCATCATATAATAGTTTTACGGTGCCATTATCAATTCCCTTTATTGTTGCACCGTAATATTCCCATCCACATTGATATCGTGACAAAACCTTTAAATCAATTTTGAGTTCTAGATGATGATTACTTTTTAAAACATTCGACGATGACTTTTGCATCAATTGATTATCATCAACATATTTCGATGAAATCAACAATTTGGAAGGACCAACATCAACTTTTCGATCATTCGATGATATCAAATACAGATCAAATGATCCATTGATATTTTCTCGCCATATTATAGCATCATTCCATGTTTTTTTTTTGCTGTTGTACATCATTACTGGAGCTTGCTTTAGATTTCCTAACATATTTTCTGTAATATTAACATATGTTCCACCATCATTTGATTTTGGAATAGTACTTGCATCTATATTTTCCTTTGCTTTTGCAACAACAGCTTGGTCCCATGTTACATAATCGGTTTTATCGTTACTAATAATACTACTTCTACTATTACCATTACTATTGTTGCTATTACTATCACGGACATCATTTCCCATTTTAACAGATGCAACAGCAATTTTACCATCTCGTAAACCAAAGAAGCAACTATTGGAACCATCATTCGCACCGTTGGAAGATGTTACAGAACGTATAGTAGCACCATTCAATACTAATTTATTTTCTTTTATAATGAAATCATCAATAACAACTTTAGCTGATGCTAAATCTATTAAATTAATTTTTCCATCACTTGTTAGCGCTAAACACGCATTCTTATTGATACTATCATTTTTTAAAATGGAAAGCTGAATGACAGCTTTTTTGAATGGTTGAATTACATGTAAACATAAGCCATCTTTCAATGACCATATACGTACGGATTTATCACTCGAACCAGATACTACTACCCATTCATCTGTACCGCTTGTATTAGTAGAGACGACTAATTTTGTAACTTTGACACATGAAATAGCTTTTTCATGCCCTTTCAACACAATGGATTCATTTTCCTTATTCATATCCCATATACGCAATGTTTTATCGTTTGATGATGAAACTATACATGCATGTTCCGTTACAAAATTACTAAGCGCTACTACGGGCTTTGTATGACCTTTCCACGTCTTGCCTAACACGCATTCATTCTTATTGCCATCAAAATTCCATACTTTTATCGTTTTATCTCGAGACGCGGAAACAATATGCATATTATTATTATATGTAAATATCTCTACATCTCTTACTACATCATCATGTGCATTCACTACTATTGCATCTGCATTATCTACCTCCATATTCCATATACGAACAGTTTTATCACGTGAACCAGTACAAATCCAACTTCCACATGTTGATACGCAAGTTACAACATCATTATGTCCAAACAATACTTTTTTCGATTGAATTGCAAAATTAGTATTACTTGTACTATATGTCCATAAATGTGCTGATTTATCCATTGAACAACTAACAAGGCAAGTATCATTATTAAATATTAATATTTCTTCAATTGATTTTACATGCCCAGTTTCAATATTTTCAAATGTTAACGTGCTTATTTCTGGAATTTGTATGATATCATTGACTTTTTCCTCTTCCGTTGATGTTGCTTGATTTTTATTATTAATATTATTATTGTTATCGTCACTATCAAATCCAAGCTCAATGTTTTCTTTTGTTAATTTTACATTGACAAATGATAATAATTTCTCAATTATATCAATTAAATCCATTGAACCTAAATCATTTTCACTAATACCATTATTTAATAAAATACCAAGCATGTCATCTTCTTTTACAAGCATAATTTTATCTTTATACCCATTTAAACGTGCTCGAACACCAATATTTGGATCAGCATCAAGAATAGCTAACTCAACAACCTGGCCATTGATATTACGTGTCGTACTTTGTATGATCTCATCATCCTCTTCCGTTTTATTATTATTATTATTATTATTATTATTATCTGAAGTATTTTTGACACTTTGTTGTTGTTGTTCCTCCTCCTCCACTTTCTTTTCAACTTTCTTGTTATTATTCTTGCTTGAATTACTATTTGCCTCCCCTTCAACTATATTTCTTTTCGCTAGCTGGTTTTCATTTTTACGTTCTTGATATTCTTGACTTGTTTCACCTTTTAATATTGAATTTTTTCCACCTTCATGTGTGATAGTTTTCATAGAAAAATTCGTTTCTTCTGGAATTCTATCATTTGTATTATCACTATTATTATTATTATTATTATTACTAGTACTACTACTATTATCATCTTTCATATTTTCAGTAACGTTTATTGTTTTACTTTTATCAATAATATCACTCTTTTTCATCTTTTTATTAATAGTAGTACTACTTTGTGACTTTCCCATTCCTGTACTTTTACGACGTTTTCTCCAAACTGTTAAATAATTGCATAAAACAGGAAAGTTTTTTTTATTATTTGAATTGTCCCAAAACATTTCGTTGTTATTATTATTACCAAATTCTTCATCTTGTAATTTTTTAAGTTCTTTTATGACTGCATCTCCGTCAACAACAAGTCGAATTCCAGGCACAGGATCCCAAACTTTTTTCAAAATAGATTCATAATCACTTGCAAGCTTATGTAATTTACTATTTTTGTTGTTACTAGTCGATGCAACAGATGATGTAGAGGATGATGCATAAAGTAATGATGCTCTGCTATAATTATCATTATTGACGTTATTATTATTGCTACTACTAACTCTTCGTCTATTTGTCGTTCTAGCATGTGGTAAAGATACACGATTATTGCTCCTATTTTTCACGCGGTTCAACAAACCTCCACGTCTTGGTGGTGGGCGTGCCCCTCCATTTGGTTTCATTGAATTAGGTGGCGGTGCTGTTGCATCCATCTTTGTTTTTTGTTTTCTCGTATACGAAATATGATAATATATGTTGTAAAATTCTATTCTTTCTTTCTATCACAAAGGATTAATTATTTTCAATTAATAAAATTAAAATCAATAAAAAATCCAACGTTTTGCTAATTTGTTGTAAGTGGTTGTTTCAACGACACATAGAACTTCCGAGGAATTTTCATCCGTGGTTCTTTTCCATCCCAAATATTCAAGTATATCTACAAAATCTTCTAAAACTTCATTAGGGCAAGGTGGAAAAGTGTCAAATTAATTAATTATAAAAATAAAACTAATATAAAGAAAAATTAAATTAAAAAGAATTAAATTAAAAAAAGGATATATATTAATTATAAAATTAAAATGAATTAAGAATTATACGGTATTATTTATATAGAAAAATTAAATTGAATAAAAGAATATTATAAAAGAATTATTAAAAAGAAATTATTGAAGAATAAATTAAATTAAAAAATGATATTTCCGGGATATCGTTTGGATATAAATTATATGATAGTTTGTAATAATATCAAATTATGACGATAAGGAGAAATTGCAACTATCTTTAATTAAATGGGAGGAATTCCCAAAAAATAAAAAAAACATCGTTTTTCAGAGCGGCCACTCTGTTTTTTTGGAAAAATTTATGTTATATAAAATATTAATAAATTTTATTTTTGTTTTCAACGCTTCTTTTTACTCTTACCAACTGTTGACCAACCATCATTATTATTTTTATTTTTTTGTGAACTACTTTTTTTCATTCGTTTTTTTTTTAAATATGCAGTTTCCACTTTTTCAACACGTACTTGTAGATCTTCATCACTTTCAAACCATAACCTAGCATCTTCAATTTTTTGATCCATTCTTGCTCTTAAATCATCCATTTCAGCTTGTTCATTTGCTTTAATAGGTTTACCCGCATCTTTACGTAATAAATGTGGTTGTAATAAACCAACTAGTTCACAAAATGCTGCTTCATTGCGAAATGGAATATGAATACCTTTTACAGTATTTAAATTTTCAATACGTTTTTCAATTTGTTCCATTTGTGCTTTGATTTTCTTTTCATTTTTTGTTGTTGTTATAGTTTCATCTTGTAATTTCTCATTTAATAATTTTAATTTATTATTTGCTTGATTCAACATAAATTTTTTCTCCTCTTCCGTTAACGTGCCTGAACTAACATGTTTTTTCATTTCATTTTGTAACCATAATATTTTATCTTTCACATTGTCACTATCAAATACATCGAAAAAATTTTGCTCCGTTGCATTCAATTCTTCCATATTAATCATTTTATTTGTAATATCATTGCCTCTTTTCACATATTCTTTTAAATGTTGTAATAATTCTTTTTTTTGTTTCCAACATTTCACTTCAGATAATACCATTCGTTCAAATGTCGGCCTTTCAGCAACCATGCATATAAATTGCTTTGTCATGGTGTCTTCACCATTGTTGTTATTATTATCATTCTCTTCTTGTTCTGCTTCAACAAATGGATATACATGTACGTATTTTAAATTCAGATTTGTATCGTGTTGTGTTTTATATTTTCCTGCACATTCCGGTAATAATGCTGCACCTTGATCATCTTCAAAATTATATTTTCGTAATGCAGCAGTTAAATTTTTTTGACATGCTGGATCGTATTTTTCTCGTACTTTTTTACCACCACCAATAATGAATGTAAAACGAACCATACCAGGTTGAGCTGGTACTTTTAATTTCTTTGAAAATACATCCTCTACTAATTTATTAATACGTTCTTCGTTATAATTGGATAATGAATATGGTTCCTTCGTATCCCCTTGCATAGCATTTTCCACTAATGTTTTGGACAAGCCTGATAGTTCCGCCGCTACTGCTAGAGATGCCATTTTGTCGTTGTGTGTGTTGTGTAATTGTGTAATTGTTTATATTATATGTCTTATTGTTGTTGATTGTGTTGAAAGTATTGATATCTCTTTCCTCTGGTGAACATTCTATTAGTAATTCTTATTAGTTTTTTGTGTATTATTTTCTATGGTAGTGAAAATTGTGAAATTTAATGTTCCTACTACTGTACTTAAAAACTAGTATCATAAAATATACAACTGTAAATACCTTAAAAATAAAAATTAGATAGTTAGATATTATTCGATAGATATACTAATACGAGGAGAATGGTAATCACCGCTCCTCTCTGTTAATCATAATAAAAATGATTTTATAAAAAATATGAAAATATGGAAATTATGAAATTATTCCATTTTGGAAGATGATAGGAAAAAATACGACATCTTCCATAGAGTAAGACAAATACGATGAGGTATATATTACCTTAACACAATAACACAGTCCAACAAAAATTGTTTTGTTTTTTCTGAGGAGCAAAAAGATACACGAAAAACACAAAATGAAAAAAATTACGCAAATTTGAAAAAAGAAAGGTGTGTGTGTGTGTGTGTGTATCGGGTATTATCAATACTTGATAAAAATCATGCAAATTTGAAAAAAAGAAAGTGTGTGTGTGTCTATAGGATATTATCAATACGTTTCATCTCCACATTGCACATTCACTCTCCTAACTCCTTCCCCACTTCACAAAATGGATAATAATAATAATAACAACAACAAATTAAAAGCATTGGTAATTGGTGGATGGAGTCCTGGTCCATTAACATTTCTACAAAATCGTTTTCATTTGGATGTAGATTTTCATGATATTACTTCACAAATTCCTACACCACCAATTGGTATAATATGTTGGTTGAATCCATATCTTTTATTTATATTTATATGTGTTGGTATGATACCATATGGTATAAGCATTATTACTTCTACACAACAAGATGCTATCGTAAAAATTCTTTTAGTAATAGCTTTATGTCTCGTAGATTATTTATTTATTCGAAAAGTATTTGTTCCAAAATTTTTAAAGTATAGTATTAATCATTCATGCAATGTAATAAAAAAAGCTTTAAAGAATGATCATTATGATATTGTTATTGGATTTAGTTGGGGTGGTGCAATAGTATGGTGGTGTTTATGTCAAGATATTTGGAGTGGGAAAACAATGATTTTAGCACCAACGATTGAAATCATGGCAAATATTGCAAAATTAAAATTTCCAATGTTATCAAAAAGAAATAAAAATGTTATGAACAATAATAATAATAACAATCAGCAACATAATAATAATAATATAATATGTATTCATGCTGAAGATGATCCATTTACACCAAAAAGACAAATATCAAAAATACAAGATTGTTCTACATCAACACAACAAGCAGGATTAATAGATATGTATGAATGTCGTGATAGCCATGTATTTGAACAATTTAGTAGTGAAGATTTAATTGAGAAAATATTTATTAGAAAGTTTTTACATTAAACAAATGAAAATGATGGGTTAAAATATAAGTTTAAAAATGATGATGGGTTTAAAATTTAAAAGTTATAATAATTTTACACTTCCCGTGCTAAGTAGTTGCTATTGCACAGGATGCTTTTTCTTTTTAGATTTTTAGAAATGCTTCCATTTCCTGAAAAACTTGAAGGAATTGAGAGTATACATCACCACCTGGTTATTTGTGTCCCCAAATGGTTTTCGATTTTTCTCTGTCATGTGCATGATATCTATTTTAATATGAGCTCTAGTAAACTCTATAGTAAATCTACTACCTCACGGTTTAGAATTAGTATTAGTACGGTTTTCCGTGGTGAATATTATGGGATTTTTATTATTTTTTTATAGTATCAAGCTAGGCAAACGATATACCAATCCTAAGCATGTATGATGTACCACCGGTGGTAGTATGTTTCACCATATCACATATCACACAGCACCTTTTATATTTGAAAATCCATATGAGGTGGTAACTGCTTCGCATTCAAGGTTTCCTTCCCATCGTCGCCAACGTCACCTACTTTATTTTGAACCAATTCCTTTGCGGGTAAGATGGAAACAGGTTCTTCCTCTTCGTCTTTCTTCTTGCTTTGTGTTAATTTTTTATCACGGGTTGTTGGAATCGGTGCAATTGTTTTATTTTTACCGTTTAAATGTTTTTTCATTAAGTAACTATTTGTTCTTCGTTTTTCTAATTTTTTCCTAGTGTTTTCACGTTGTTTATGTCGTATTAACTCTTTTTCTTTCTCTAGGGACTGTAAATCCGAGCGATATTCATCTGCAACAGCAGTAACTTTCAAATCACCATGTGTTTGCACACTACTAGTTTTGTTCTTTGGAGTAATCCTCACTCAATGCAACGGCAACAAATTCCATACCAAACCTTCCTTCTCCGCCCATTTCTTCGCTTTTGGTTTAAGACGTTTAACCGTTTTATGTCGTTTTTTTGCCATTTCTAAATTTGCTTTTTTCACCATACCAGATAAAAATTCATATGGAATTTTCTTCACATCTTGCTTTTTTTGTGATTCCGCCGATGATTGATTAAAATCTGATATTTTTAATTCAGCACCAAGTAAATATTTACCAGGCACAATTGGTGCGGTAGTATCGAATTTCCTCGATCGTTGCTCTGGTACAATGGACATGTTGTTGTTGTTGGTATTGGTTGTTATTATGTTTGTTTCTTGTTTCTTCTACATGTAGATGTATCTCTCTCTCTCTCTCTCTAAATCTATTATTTTGTATATAGATATCGAATGGACATGTGTACTTTTATATTGCTATTGCGCTATACCAGGTACTATAAAATTACTCGTGGTGGTCTTTCCGGCGTAACAGATATATTAATATTTTTCACATGATATTCAGCTGATGTGATGAAAAATGCATAAAACCTTAATCGAAGCTTAATCGTGTTCGTAGATTCGTATATAGGAGTATTATTTGAAAATATACTAATTAGTATGACAATACATAGTAATAATAATTCCGTAATATAATTTTATGCCGTCACTTTGCCATACCAACCGATTTTATTAAACATGACAATTTCAATAAAGGTTTTACTATCAATACCAGGTGACACTTTCCGTGTAGAGATAAGCATATCGATATCGTCTTCCGTGAAACTTTTCCATTCCATCATGTCCTCTCCGTCCTTTGATTGTTTATTGTTTTGTTTATGATCTCTAATTTCTTTTTCCAACGCACGTTTTTTCGCTTCTTTATGTACACCATTTTTTATTAATGCATTCCAATACAATTTATCATTTGCTAACACGTTCATTTCAACCATAATTTTAGATATTCTTGGATCAATCAAACCTTTTTTTCTTTTTTCGTCTTCTTCATCTGACATTTTCTCAGTCATATCTTTCACATATTTGATCATTTTTAAACAATCACACCATGGAAGTAAACCCAGCTCAATGGCATCAATAGTATCTTCCTCAACTTGTAATTCTCGCTTTGCATTGTCGAAATCTAATGTTACTTCAATTGTTTTTTTTTCTTCTTTCTCTGCTACTATTTTTTCTTCCTCTTTCGCCGTCGCCGCCGTTGCCATTGTTCCCTCCGCTTCTTGTTTCTTTTTCTTTCTCTTTTTCAACATTTTCTTTTTTGCATATTTTGCTTCTTTAATACGCTGTTCATGAAATAATTGAATCAACGTATCCATTCTCTTTTGTTTAAAAAAAGAATAACCTTGGATTTTTTTCACTTTCATTGGTGATAACACGCGTGGTACAGTATTTAACGTTGCATTGACGCCAGTTGGACCTTTGACGGTTTCATCAATAAATCCAGATACCGCATCTCGGTTTGTAGTATGTACATTTGCTTGTACACGTGGTCGATTCATCGTTGTTTGTTTGTAGTTTGGGAATGGATGATTTGTTTGATTTGTTTGTTTGGGAATGGATGATTGGTGATTTGTTTGTACTTGGTCCCTTCACACTAATGTTGTGTCGTCTTCTACGTCTTGCTTCTCTCCTTTTAAAATGCAGCAAGGAGCGAAGTGACGTATAATTTGTTTGGTAGGTTAGAAGGTTTTTGTGTTTGTTAATGTTGTTAATGTATATAATTATACTGTATTTGAATATTTCTACATCAAAAATGTGTATTAATAGAATTAATTTAAAATGTTTTTGCAAAAAAACAAATAATAAAATAAAATTAACAACCGCTTCTTTTCTTGGTTGTTATTGGTATTTGTGTATTATACCTTATTTTTATTAGCCCATGGGAGCTCGATATTTTGTACTTGTACTTGTATCCTCCTAAATCAACACTACGATTAATGCATTTATTTTATATTCGAAAAATGTATTCTTATTTTCATAGTTAAAAAACAGTAGAGGTTGATATGTGGACTATATCGCCATAGTAGAAATTAAGAGGAAAAACAAGAGTTGATAGGAGCCTCAAAACGAGGAGAGCAAGAATGAAAGATCGATATCTATAAAAAGTAGGGGCAAATCCTGTGAAATAATTTCTCTACTATTAACCTGTAAAAGATAAATGCACTTCTAACCATACGTAAAAAAAACTGTTTTTATAAGTGGCTTGGTTGTTAAATCACACTATAATTCTAACCCTAACTGTGTTAATATATTTTGCAACTCCTAATGCTATTTCTATATATCAATACTCATGTTTTAATATACACACAGCACAGGAGAGCAATTGTAACTAAAATCACGGATTAAAATGGTTTTAAACACGTATGGATGTTTGGATAAGTAACGATTTTACACATATATGTATGATTACATCATGTGTACAAAGAGATGTAAAAATATATAGAATAGAAGTGGAGAAGAAAATATTGAAGAAAATATTTTCATTACATCGTCATTCATATCATATCTATATTTATATCAAGAAAATTATATTTCGAAATTTCTATATTTCGTTCATTCTATCTATCACATATATTACAAACATTTTATCGTAATATATCGTTAATATATTTTATTAAGAGAATCATCTGTACCAGGTAAGAAAAATGCCAAGAAAGACGATGATGAAAAAATCAACAATGATGAAAAAAATCATTACGACAATATATTTCATTTATGTCATTTTTATGACATCATTTGGTGAAGTGTATAGTGAGGAATGGAATTGTTCATCGGATGCATCGTCAAAGAATACGGGAACATTCACACGTTCTACTGATTGTACCATATCTGGTACTCTATCTGCTACTCACGTTGGTAGTCACGTTGTCGTAATAAATACATTGGAAATTGTTGGCACAAATACGGATATGAATAATTTAATAACAATTACTGCTGCTACACATGAACGTCATTTTAAATTAATTTCTCCAAATAATGCTAAATTAGGATATTCAGGTATCAAATGCAATGCTGGGCATAAACTTGTAAATGGGAATGCAACATCTGATGAAAACTGCGTACAATGCAGCCCAGGACAATTTCAACGTTGGAATCAATTTACTGGCAGGAAGTGTCAAGTACAGCAAGATATCAAATGCAATGCTGGGCATAAACTTGTACAGAATGCAATATCTGATGCTTACTGCTTAGAATGTGATGAAGGACAATTTCAATCTGCTAATCAATTTATTGGTACGAGTTGTACGAATTGGAAGCAATGCAATAAAAATGAATCCATTTCATTTAATGGCAATCTTATATCTGATCGTACTTGTATATTGAAGCCAACAAAACCAGCAAATGTAATCACAACAGCTGCACCGTCAGTTACTACAACAAACGCAGCGATAACATCATCAAAACGAAAAAAAAACGAGTTATCAAATAGTACCGTAAATACCATGTCAATAATTTCAATTGTCATCATGTTTATGATAGTAATTTATAATTTATAAAAAAAAGAAGAGAGTAAAAAATAAAAAATTTATCACAAGAAAAGTTAACATTTTATCAAATATTTAAAAAAAAATTTTTATAAAAATATATATAAAATGTTCTCTTACTCATATATTATATAAATTTCTTTTACTCCTATATATATGTATATAATATACTTCGTATATAATACAGTGTAGGTGCATGTTCGCATATTGGAGTACACACTTTCCACTTTGTTGCACTAAATGGGAGTCATGAAGATCAGTCTATCATGCTAGTCCATTTTTAGTTATAATGAGACTGAGCAATAGGAACTGCAAACTGCAAACTGCAAACTGCAAACGGGATAGAGTGTATTTATGATAGTATTTCACAACGGGAAGTATGGTGATATCAAACATTAGCTGCCCAGAAACGATTTTTAAATAAAAAGAGTTCTAGAGGAGATATGAGTGTAAGAATTTCACATATATCTAAGATAGATTAAACTTGGTCAATTTAACCTATTTTGAAGTTTTTATTTTAAAATTTTGAATTTCTCGTGTTGTATCCTCCACCAATGTTTTTATATCTTAAAAATATTGGCACACTCTGTGGATTTCAATGAACTCTATCACAATGTTATGATTCATTGTCCATCTTTCAGTTTAGTGAGATAGATATTATTTATATTGTCTCAGTTATTGTATTCTTTCTGGAGAGTAGGTATTATTATTGAAATAATTAATTATATAAGTTATTTATTATTTTATATAAGAATTATTATTTATTATTTAGAAGAAATGGCACAATGGCATAAATATGAATTATAATTACCAATGTATTTGTATACTAATTAGTACAATTTCAAATACTACTCCTATATACGAATCTACTACGAATAACGCGATTATTAGTTGCATTTATTATTGAATTACAAATAAAATTTATATATACAATAGGTATTTTACCAAGAGAGATATCATATTACATTGCCTAGCTATTTAGCAACCACAAGTTGTAATTGTACATATAATTAATGTGTTGCTGTTTTTTATCAAGAAAACATGAACATGTCTTCATAATGTTTATGGTTGGCGTCAATGCATATTTACTACGTGTATGTTTATCAACCATATTAGTAGGCAATTCTGGTCTGTCACAAGAATTAAATTGGAGTGTGGAAGAAAATGGCTTTGTCTTATCTGGATTTTTTTGGGGATATATGTTTGGCAATTTTCCTAGTGGAATTTTAGCATCACGTTACGGTTCAAGACGGGTGTTGTTAGTTAGTATGATATTACAGTGCATCATAACATTTTTGTCACCATTTGTTGCAATAAATTTTGGAGTTTATTATTTTTTCGCACTACGAGTATTATTAGGATTAGCACAATCTCCTGTGTATCCTGTCGCACATAGTTTATTTGCTGTATGGTTAAATTTTGATGAAAGGGCACGGGGTTTTAGTATGATGGACGCGGGAAGCTATTGGGGCGGTGCATTGACACTTGGTTGTGGTACTCAAATTCAAAATGCCCTTGGATCTTGGTCAAAAGTGTTTTATTTGTTTGGCACTATAACAGGCATTTTTAGTATTTATGTTTATTTTCGAGTACAATCCAATCCTTCGGAAAAAATGCCAAGTGATGATGAAGAAGAAGAAGTGTTAGAAGGCATTATTAATACGCCAGCAGCAGCAGCAACAACAACAACATTATTATCGTTATCATCTTCATCCTATTATCAACTTGATGTTGGAACTATTAATATTAAAAGGAACGTAGAAGATAAAATACCATGGAAAAAATTATTATGTAGATTAGATGTTTTTGCTGCCATTGTTGGACCGTTTTCAATCAATTGGAGTCTTTTCATGTTTGTTACATATTTGCCAAAATATTTACAAGAAGAATATCGCTTCAATATGTCAAGTACACATAGTTCAGCATATTTATTATTGTATCCGTATTTTTTATGTGGCATAATTGGAATAACATGTGGATTTATATCAGATTGGCTTGTAGTATCAAAAAGATTATCAATTACACATGTTAGAAAATTATTTCAATTTATTGCAGCTACTGCAGCTACATCATCATTAATGTTATTGAAACATCATATATCTAATTTAACAACAGTTGTTGTAATTTTATGTTTTGCAATTGCTCCTGGTGGAATTGTTGCTTCCGCCTCTGCTGCAACTCCGATGGATTTGTCCCAAGAATATGCTGGAATTATAAAAGGATTAGCTAATGGTATAGCAACATTTGGAGGTGCATTTAATCCAGTACTAGTTGGATATTTGCTAACAAATGGTAAATGCCCAACCGATGAGGTGTTCAAACAAAATCAAACTTTGGCATGGGAAATTGCATCGACACAGTCATGCAAAGATGCATGGGGTACGGCGTTTGACGTTGGGGCTAGTATCTGCGTTTTTGGTTGTATAATTTTCCTTGTTTTTGGTTCAGGAAAGGAAATCGAACTTTAAAAGGTGATGCGACGAAAAGTATAATTTTATTTGTGGTGCTGTGGAGAAAACGAGAGGTTTGGTATGATACCGATGTGTGTGTAATTTTTGATTGTATATTATTTTTAATTTTTTATATTACCTACAGTAAGTCAAAGAGAACTTTCCTTAAGTACTCTAACTCTAGCTGGCGGCTAGCATCACCATCACATCACCAGAATAAGCATTATAATATATTATAAATAGATGGTACCTGGTAGTATATATGTTAGTATTAGTGTCGCGTCAGGCCAGGTACAGTTGAGGTGATCACAATATTATACTCATATTATATCTCCCTGTTGTCCTGTTGTGTGATCTTTATAATGTTTACTGGTTTTTACTACGCACCTACCACAGGAGAGGTTACGGTTTTTTATTTATTTATTACGACAACTATTGCAACTGCTATTATTATATGGTGCAATAATGAATCCAAAAGAAGATAAAGATGTAGATATATATATGTATAATAGCTTTTAGATCAATATATATATACACATATATCGCGAGTGATTGCACATGCAGTGAATAGTAGCTATAGCGATAGACAGACAGACATAATACTTTAAAATAGATTTATAGAAATACAGATTTTTATTATATATATTTGCCGTTCAATAAAAACGATATATTATAAAAATTAGAGAAACATCATTATGGCAACAGTGAAAGAAATAAACCTGGGTGATACAAGTAACTGGAATAAAAACCCGTTGCATACGTCTTCTGAACAAGATGATACAGCTGATGTAGAAAAAAAAAAGAAGAAACGCAACAGAAATAATCGTAGAAGTGCATCAGAACATACTATATTAGATCGAATTAAAAATCACGATGTCACGTTTTGCAAGTTAATAGGATGCTATGGAATAATTTTGTTACTGCAGACATTGATTTTTTCAATCTTTTATTTCTCATTATTTTATTTATTTACATATCCAAATTTTTCAAATACGGAAAAGGAAGGAGTCATAGTTTTTGTGATTTTCGGCATTTTGTTTGTTTTATTATTTGTATATGCCCTTGTAAGATGGAAACACAGAGCTTTGGCAATGATAAAAAAACGAATAGGCTCACATTCAAGACGTACAGATAATCTGGTATCACGTATAAAAAATTTGTACTCTACTAATTTTGGTTTGAATGGGAAATATTATTTATATAAATTATATGGTAGCGAAACATTGGAAAAGATATTTCAAACAACTAATTATTTTACAATATATATTTGTCGCTTGCCGCTTTCAATTACGATGTTTTTTTGCGTTTTATACTTTTTAGATTCAGGATTACAGGCTTTTTTATTGTATAAAAAAATTGTATTGCCTTTTTGTAGTACTAAAAGAGAACATGATAGTGCCTCGTTCGGTATTATAACTGTTGCAGAACGGGATCGATTAGTTAATATTGATATTATTATGGATACAATTTATTTAATGTTTCCACCTTTGTTTTTATTTTTCTACGGCCATGTTGCACCTGCAACTAGAGACTTGTTGCAAATAATAATTATGCCATCGTTATCCTTATTTAGTAAATTGAGATCGCAATTTTTTGAAAATATTGCAAGAAAATTAGATGATATTGTAATTAAAAAGGAAAATCAAGAAGCACAGAAAATTCGAAGGCGTCGATTATCAGTAAGTTATATATTGGACTCTTATGTAATAATAAAACATCAATGTTGTTATATCAGATTAAAACCAAGTCTAACAATAGATTTATACACACGCACACACACACATGTAGTTATATAGACGTTCAAAAATGGAAACGATTCAAATAACTCAAAACAAATTTTGTTTACATTCAAGAAAGTTGTTTATGTTTGTTTTAGCAATTATTCATTGCATTTTTTTCATGATATTGTTTTTCACTCAATTGATTCATATTGTATCGTATCAGAGTATTCTTAATGAAAAATGCGATTTGATTTTTGCTTCTCACAAAAACTTTTACTCCGATGGATGTAAGATACAAATACCATTTTGTACACAAAATTTTGTTTCCAATTGTGAATGTGCAGCATTATGGATTGAAAACAATAAATCTATGACCGATCTTCCAGTTGGAATAGCAACGAATATGGCGCATTTGAAATTACTACGTGTGTTAAATTGTAACTTAACAAACGTGCCACAAGAAATAGAAGAATTAACACAATTAGTACATGTTGATTTTGCATACAATAAATTATCAAGTTTCAATATTGATATATTAAAATGGAAATACATATTGCATTTAAATTTGAAATTTAACAATATCAGTTCATATAACGAAGAGGCACTATGGAATCATCCTGGTTTAGCTGCTTTGTGGGTCAATTCCAATCCACATTTTTACATGCCAGAAAAAATACATTCTCCAAGTTTATTTTATTTAGTGATAACTAATAATAGTTTAACATTGCCTAGTAGCTTTGGTGCAGAACAAGTTCCACAATTGAATTTTTTTTATGCCGGAGGAAATCAATTAAACAAAGATACAACAAAAATGTTTCCAAATAATTTCGAAACTTTGTCTAACAAAATAGCTCACTTGGATGTTGCACGTTGCAATTTAAATGCATTGCCAAGCTATTTATCTAATTTTCATAATTTGTTCTACATAGATGCAAGAAATAATTCGATTAGTGAAGTTGATAAGGTATTTCGAGATGCAATTGTATCAAGAAAAATGGAAAACAGAGCGTTATTTTCATCCAATCCTATCTGTTCCACTAGTAACGGTAAAGATATTAATTGTGCTAAAATGTGTAGTGATTATTGCAATTACAAGAACTGGGAGGATGATGAATTATACCCACATGGAACAGAACCTAAGTATTGTGATCCAAGATGTAATTCCAAAGAATGTAAATGGGATGGTTTCGATTGTGACGGTAGTTTAATTGAACCTTGAAAATAGTGTTTTTATTTTTATCATGGATGCGTACTGTAACAAAAGCATATATGAGCTTCGTAAATATGCATATAAATATACCGGGGTTCGTACGAAGTATCATATTTTAACATATATTGACATTTTTTATAAAAAATATTTAAAATATTCGTACGACGAGAGATGTATGAAATAAAATTATGCACACATATCATTTACAATAAAAAGATATTTTATAGAAAAAGAGTTTTTTATGATATAAGAAAGCCATCACAATCTAAGTACGAACGTTATAATATTGTACAAAAAAAAAATACGAACGTTCGTACTTTTTTTACACCACAGCTCCGTCACGCCATCAACTCTTCATCCTCTTGATTAGATGATTTCTCTATTTCTATATCTTCCACTTCTTCCCCTTCATCTTCTTCCATTTCTTCCCCATCTTCATTCGTTCTCCGTTTTTTTTTGGACTTTACAAATAGTAATGGTTCTTCCACCACTTTCAAATGAAATTCATTTAGCTCACTTGCCAATACGGTTGGATATCCTTTACCCCATCCAGTAGATCTCTCGGCTTCCTCTGGGCTTGTTGGCATCCATCCTCTCGGTTTACCTTCACCATCATTACGTAAATTTGTTGGCGCACCACCATGAAATAAATGCTGTAATTTCAATGGGCGAAGTCGTGGTGGTGTAGTCCGATTATCAAATTTAGAATCCAAAACAGCTTTTTCATAGGCACGTTTATTACGAACTAATTTATGCGCCTCACCTTGGGAAATTTCTTGCCTACGTGAATATCTCATTCCTTTAATATTTGTAATTGTAATTTCTAACCATTTTTCATATGGCAATTCTTCATTTAAAGGTGGTGCAGGTGTACGTCTCCATTCCGCCAATGTCTCCAATGTTACGGGTAAGTTCTCCAGATCCTTATTGTTGCCTTGTGCTCCATCACCCATGTCTAATTCAACTAGACCGGTTAAGCGTTCGTATGAACGTGGCACTACACCTTCAAAAAAATTAAAATCTAGTCTTAAAATTTCTAACTTTTGTAACCTAGCTAACGTCGGCACTAAGTATCCCTCCAACATATTATCATGCAAATCTAATGTTGTTAATTTTTTCAATTTTGTTAACCATACTGGCATTATACCAGTGAATTTGTTAGATCCTAACCAAAGTCGCTCTAATTTTTTTAACTTCTTAATTTTAGGTGGTATCTCACCAGTAAGTGCATTGTGATCTAATGATAACACTTCTAAATCTACTAATTTATATATTTTTTCCGACACCTCCCCGTATAAGTCATTTCCATCTAAACGTAATTCTTTTAAGCGAGTTAAGCGACATATTTTATCATGAAATGGACCCACCAAAGAATTGCTAGACATGTCTAATTTCTCCAAACGTTTCAATTTGCTAATTTTAGGTGGTATACCGCTGGTGACACCAAAATTATTTTCAGATATATTCAATACTTTACATTTGTGCAATGTACAAAGGTTGGCTATTGGGCCGTAGAATTGATTACCTTGTAAATATAAAAATTCCAAATTCGTTAACTGTGATATTGCAGAAGGAATAATGCCACCTAATTTGTTACCATTTAAATCTAATGTTTTTAATGTATGGCATCCTAAAACGGATGCCGGCAGGTTTCCCACTAAGCGATTACGATTTAAGCATAAAGAAACAATATATTTCAACTGTTGTACTTGATGTGGTATTTCGCCTTCCAAATCATTTTTGTTCAATTCCAATCCTAGCACATGACCTCGTTCGCATACCGCACCATACCATGTAGGCACATCGCTTACTTGATAAAACTTATGCGGGACTTTTTCAGGATCATTCCGTTCCTCCTCCCGTATTGCTTTGTATCTTTCCCTTTCCTCTTCCAAGAAGTTAAATCGCTCTTCATGTCTCCATCGTCCTTGTGTCGTAGATATTTTCTTTGATTTCATATCCGCTTCAATCTCTTGAAATCGAATCTCATCTTTCTCTTCTAACTTTGCAATATTATTTTTATATCGATTTTCAACCTTTATTTTCATTTGATAGGCTTTATCAAATTGTCTCCATCCTTTATTGACTTTCCATAGTGGACCGGAGCTACTTAAATACATATCATGCAATGCAAACTTTTCTATATACGGGACAGATTGAGGAATGGTATATAAATCCAACCATTCTGGTTCTAGATCACGATCATTCGGATCATCATCCCCAGCTTGTTCTAATGCAGCAAGGCGTTCTAATTCCTCAATTTCTTCTAGTTTTATTTTTAAATGATCAATAACTTCCTCACATGCAACTTGTCGGACCATGTCAGCAACAACTGCCACTAATTCTCTTAAATCCAATGCTTGCTGTATGACTTCTACCTCCGATATAATATCATTTAAACAATCAGTCACATATACATTCCGTATAACTTTATAAATCATGTAATCTTCTAGAATATCATTAGGATTACCCAACATAAATTCCTTACATAAACGGTCTCGTTCTAACTTGTCTTCATAATCAGTAATTTCTTGTGGCTTGTCTGGGGATAACTTCATATTTTCATAATCAACATAGTAATATTCAGCATTTGCAAAATTATTAAACCATCTATCTGGTGGCAAACGATCATCAAATGGACTACTCCATGTAGTATCCTGCGTTTCTTCATTATACCAATATCGTTCACCCTCCGCTGTAGTAATTTGGCTGTACATCTCTTTATCCTCAGCCATTCTAGGACTTTGTGGAGGAGTAGGAATTTTAAATGGATCTTCATATGTTGTTTTATATGTCTTCATTTCATACCAATAAAAATTATTATCATCATCTTTCATCTTTGCCCACCAATCTCCTTCCCCAGGCGAACCTTCTGGCGCTAATTTACCTTCTGCATCTATTTTTGCTTGTGCTGCGTTTTTTTTTGCCAAAAAGTCTCCATAATCTCCTGGTATATAATAAACAGTTTTATCAAGAAATTTATTTACCCATTGCGGCCTTCGTCTCACTTCAACCATATCAACAGGAAAATTCCCAATGTTTTTAGTCGGTTCACCTTTTTCATGTAATCTACCCTTCCACCAATCCTCATCAGAATCATCCAATAATTCTATCCAATTCCCTTTTTTAAATGCTAAATCTTCGTCTGGATTATCACCAGGAAAATTTTCTTTGGCCCAACAAAAGTTACTAACTTCATCAATTCCTTCAACCCAGTATTTATATCTTATTTTTTTAGGACAATTCTCAGTCGTTTCCCCAGTTTGAGTATTTCTCCAGACTTGTTTACGGTTTGCTTCAGCGTGTTTAATTGCAAATATTTGGTCATTACATTGTTTTATATCTAATTCTTTTTGTTTTACTAACTCTTCTTTTTTTGCCAATAAATCTGGACAATTATCTGGTGCACCATGCTGGTTCATAAATGCTACTTTGGTTTGTTGATACTTAAGACTTTGTTGTAAAAATTTTCTATCACGTTCAATAGACTTTATAAGTAAAGCATCTTCCTCTTGTTTTGCCTTTGCATCTTCTTCATCTTTTGACTCAACCCAATATAAGTGGTGTATATCTTTCGGACATTCAGTAACAATTTCATCTGTTTTACGATGTTTCCATTTCATGACTTCATCATCGTCCCAATATTCTTCCCACCATATGATTTCAGGTTTATACTCTTTCTTCTTCTTCTTCTTCTTTTTCTTCTTTTTTTTCTTCTTCTTTTTTTTCTTTTTTTCCCCGTCTCCTTCCATATCAAAATCAAAATCTTCGTCCGAATCAGCTGGGTCTTCAGCGTCATCATCTTCACTTCCAGACATGATTTATTATTTTATATACAATTATATCTATCTGTCTGTTTTATTTTTAGCTAATTCCAAATTAGCAATTAAAAAAGCATGTAATTTATATGTGTTACACAATAAATTCTTGAAATTTTATTGTCGATGGTGCGATGTATTATTTATTTGATAAAATAATAAATAGACAACATATAAAAATAGACTATTATAATAATAATAATAATATTATAATAGAATAATTTAAAAATCAATCAACTTTAACTTGTTCATATTCATCATCACCACACTAACACATCATTATCATCACCACCTATAATACACCGGCTATAGCACAGCTATTATTGTTATTAAAGAGTTTTAATTTTAACACTGGATTACTATTACACTGGATCATTTGAAAAATACCTTCAGGGACCACAGCAGACGACATTCTTTAAAAAAAAACTCTGTTATACAAAAGGACTTAGAAAGTAGGGTTCAGTACCAGTATTCAAATGGAAAATTAAAAATTGCAACAACACCACAACAACAACAACAATTTTTTGAAAATAATAATATTATGATGATGTAAAACTTCCCAGTATAATTTCAATAAATAATTAGCAGGTAAATAGACCGTAAAACCACATCAAAAAAATTATTATTATTTATTTAAAAAAAAATTATTAAATAAAAAAAATAAATTTGATACAAATGATTTTTGAATAGGTTTACCTATATATAAAACAACAAGAAGAGACATGAAAATAACAACCATATAAATAATAATTTATCAGTATAATAATGGCATTCTCAAGTAATGATCCAGCATATAGAAATAGCCATATAGATGAATTTGGTTTTGGACCTAGCTATTTAGATTTTAATGAAGAAATTAATAATATTGATAATAAAACTGGTGAATCTCCAATAAGGCAAGATTTACAACCTAAAAATATTCACAATCGTGGCACTACTGTATATACATGTTTAAAAGATATTCCAAAAACTGATGAATTTCGGTTAGAAACTGTAGTTGGTGCATCACCCAATGTACCTATTTGTGTACATCCTACCAGAGGCTTTGTTGTACATGCTGCTGGCTCCAACGTAGTTTTATGGGATTGGCGCACTGATACACGTTTAAATTTAAAAGGTCATATTTCTCCTGTAACTAGTTTAGCTTGTTCATCAAATGGTTTATTTATAGCAAGTGCAGATTGCGGACCCGAGCCACAAATTATATTATGGGACATATCTGGAAATGGCCCAGGTGGGCAATATAGAGAAGCATATCGCGTTAGGCGCGATTTATCAGCTAATGTTGCGTGGGCCAACACGGTAACTTTACAGTTTTCAATAGATAGTTTATATTTAATAAGTGTAGAGGCGGGGGAGAAAGAGGATGAAGGTGCGCAAGTTTGTTTATGGAATTGGGCTGAAGATTTTACATTGTTACAACGATGTTTAATATATAATAATGGGGAGCAACATATTTTTCCAGCGAAAAACGATAATCCATTTACAAATAGTGAGAATGATACAAATAAGAAAGAACCATGGGAAGCTAGAAAAGCTGGGAAAAGGTACGGAATAGGACGCAATGGTAGAAAACGTTCTAGTACCAGTAAAAGAAAATCAAAACAAAGTCGTTTTGGTGGTAAAAACGTAGTAAAAGTTGTATGGATACCTGGCAGTAACAATTTTGCCGTTATTTTCTCTCATATTTTATGGGTTTTTGAAACAGATAGAGGTGCCATGCGTTTAGCAAAACAGCAACAATTTCAAGGATCGAAATATACATATGAACTTGTTGATGTGGTTGCATCTGGTATTTATCGTTTACTAGTCGTTTTATGTCGTTCTGGGCAATTGTTTGTATGCGACAGCAGCGGCGCAATTGTTAATAGTTTAGGCGCACCAGTGAAAAAAAATCGTAGCAAAACAAGCAGTCGAATTAGAGGCAATAAAAGCAACTCAAAACTTGCAAAAGATGCTGAAAAAAAAAGGCGCTTTACATGTATTAATTGTTGTGGCGATATGGTATTTGTTGGTGCTAATGATGGATCAATTTGGACAGTAGAAATACGTACTTTGACTTGGAAAAGGAAATTACCATTTCAACATCATCTTAGGGAACGATTAGACTACCCCGAGAGCAATAAAAATATGAACAAAAATGGACCTACAAGCCCACGCGCTTGGGAGACACCTTCACGTAATTTTGGCCCAAGTAAGGAAGAGCAACAAATTAACCGCGGCCCTGGCTGGCCGGTCTCTTCCATTGCAACTACAAGCGATGATGCATTTATTGTAGGATGTTTTGCTGATCATTCATTAGCAGTTTTTGATTTACACAACGGTAGGGTAACAAACCACGCCGTTACGCATTTCGGGGGAGTCCATAGCGCTTGTTGGCATCCAGATGCATCATCTAGTGTATTAGTTACTGGTTCAGCTGATCAAACAGTTAGTATATGGCAAATGGTATTGCCTCAACAAACAGCTCCATCGTCTTACTTCATGCAAGGTCGTAATAATTTACTTTTAACAGGGGGCGGAACTTCGATGGGCGGACTTGATCCTATCGCAGGTCGATTCTGGCGGGCAAAACCTACACGCACATTTGATGTATCACAATCGTTAGACCCTGAATTACGTTACCAACGTTTAAGTCGCAGTTCAAAAGCAATAGCAATAGCAACTGATTATGGTGGCATGTTTAGCGCACCAAAAATAACATCATCAGTATCACGTGCTGCTGCTGCTGTTGAGATAACTGCCGTGGCATACCATCCACGTGGTGGTAGAATTGCATGTGGTTGTAGTCATGGAATGATCCGAGTCTATAGCACAATGTCTGGGCGTTTATTGTATTTGAGAGATATCGGTGTTTATACACGAAGTCGTGCATATGGGAATACGACAGCAGCACGTGTTAAGGAACCTGGAGTTATGGAATGTACGGACATAGCATTCTCTGCGGAAGGACGATATTTAGCATGCGCGTTAGCTGGTGGTATGACAGCCGTCATGGATTCATGGGGTGCATATAATAGAGGTAGTTTGTTGTCAAGTGGATTCGAGAAGGCAGCATGGCCAGGTAAGATGCCGCCAAGATTGAGTGTTTGTTTTGCACAACGCCCGATGGGAGTAAGGCCAGGGAATTTAAAAGCCGAAGAAGCTGCGAGTGGTACATGCGTGCTTTGCTGCACTGCAGTCGATCGCCTGGCTTTGAAAGAAATTCAACCAGGGAGTAGTCAAAGTGACACTCGCTTGTCTCCAAAAACGGCATCATTGGAAGGTCCATCCGAATTGAAAGGATTGGAATGTCCAACTGTACAAGAATTTAGATTAGATAGTGCTTGTACAACATTTTCCATCCATCCATCAGGCAATTACGTCATCTGCTTATCGTTACGTGGGACTATCTTAATTTATCATTTATGGTTAGGAAATTTGCGCGGGGTTATTCCAACATCTGCTATACCACACCCAATGGGCACACGCCCATGTTTTGTACAAGATCCATCAGGTTTGTACATCGCTGCAACTTGCCCAGTACCGCGACAAAGTGCAAGCATACAATTGGGTGCCAATAGTTCGATTGAATGCTATCGCGTAGTATTGTATGAAGTATGCTCTGGTCGTTATGCTGGTCACGTCACCGATTTGCCAGTTGTGCAATTTTTATCTTGGAGCCCATGTGGCTCTAGACTAACGATGGGTGGAGCAGATGGATGCATTAATGTTTATCGAGTTTCACCTGGTATTTATCGTAATATTGAAGCAACCCTGTTAGCAACAAAAAACGATGTGGATTTCTGGGAATCACATCCGATCTTCCTTGAACCATTAAGGCCAACGAAAAATGTTGGTGCAGAGTTGAAAAAGAAGATGGGATTTGGTGGAGAAACCGACGTGACGACTTTGGACAATGAGCGACGTCGTAAACCTCCAAAAATAGATTTTAAAAGTGGCTTTAAATTACAAAATGGTCATTATGTGCTTGTCAGTATTCGTAAAAAACGCATCGTCGAAGTCTTCTTTACTATGACTGGAGAGCGAAAGAGATTTAAAATGGACGACGGTACGTTAATTAGTTTGTCAGTATGTGATACAGATGAGGAGCGAGTTGAAGTTTTAAAAAATGTTTTAACTCCAATCCGCACTAGATCATTACATTTGAAAGAAAGACGGTTACGAGACAAAATTAAATCAGGAAAATTTGATGATATCAATTGTAGATTAGGAATGAAATTAGCCAACAAAAAGTTTGTTTTGGTAAGCGTTAAAAATGGACGTAGCGTCGAAGTGTTTACACCTTCAACTGGCGATCAATTGCGATTACGCGTGAATGAAAGCGCGTTGGCAAGTTTAGCAGTGTGTGATAGCCCAGGGGAACAAGTAGAAGTGTTGAAAGGTATATTGGAAGGTGTTATATTTTATTGATTGGGATTAAAAAAAAATAAAAAAAAATAACACAAGGATTTATAATATTATTTGCTTTCTAAAATTTTAAATCGATTTTCATTGTGAGATGTTACTTCATATTTTTATATATTATAGAGATTTTCTCGATATTTCAATATTACCCAATACTAATATATATAGACTAAATAATGATGGTTAAAATCTAAAGTTATAACTATAGTAGAGCTCTAATGCACCTCTGCAAACTAATACTCTACAAGCACAAGTAGGTTTCTATCCTTCCAACATGTTCGAACGTTGAACGCGTTGGACGCCGGGCTCATTCGAAAACGGTGAGGTTGTCAAAGTGAAAGATCCTGTTGTGAACAACAACCGGTAACTATCCGGATAAAGATCTTGAAGTGCACGGTTGTGGCAAAAAGCCGCGGTTTTGATCACTTTAGCTTGTAGATTTCTACAAGTTTCATTGACCCATTGTGCTTTAAGCCAATTTAATTTTTGTTTCGTGGCAGAAGAAAGTGTAAACTTTCTGTTGGCCATTTGTTTCAAAGATAAAATTGCTAAATCACAAAACCCCCCCTGCGTGTTCATCCCGAATAGACTAAATATATACATTATATAATTTACACCCGCCCTCTCTGGTACCTGTGGTTTATCTTTAGTCCACTTTTTTTTATTCTGTATGGGCATTATCCTTTTCATCATTCGTGACAGCAAACTGCTTTGCAGAACTCATCATAACACAAATTATAATTATAACTAAGTATGCCCACAAGGTATAACCGGATGGTGTGAGCGAAAATACTGTGACCTCATTGTAGTACATCAAAGCTACAATTAAAGTTGGCCATACAAGTATTGACACAATCAATGCATACTTGGATATTGCACTTTTGTATCCCATCCCTGATATGGTTTCTTTAATAACTAAACAACATACAAATCAAACGAATTGGTACAAGCTACAATTTACTTGCTTCGTCTGTTATAAAATATAAACAAATTCTAAATTTTCTTGTTCATGAACGCGTAAAAGTATTGTATCATATATCATATATCATACCAGTAAAGTATTGGGCACACTAATGATATTTCAACGCTAAAAAAATATAATAACTTCAACATATCGGGGCATAACATTGGTAAATTAGGCACATATTATTTATAGGCACACCGGGGTAACCAGTGGCATTCTTCCTGTGTGGCATTCCAGCATTCCACAGTACGAGGTATAATACGAGTAAAGGCTAGCTCTAGCTCTAGCTAGCCAGCTAGCTACTAGCCAGCTAGCTCTAGCTAGCTATTATATAGCTCTAGTATTATAGCTATATAGGCTATAATATGTGTTTTTGTTTAAATTATAATCAGAGGATCAGAGGAGAGGTGGAGAGGTGTAGACTGGCAGAGAGCCAGGAGAGGTGCTACTAATATAAATACTAGTATAGTTTAATAATAATAAAATATATAGCACTATACTAATATACGGTATTATTTATAATAACATACTGTACATATAATATATACTTTAACTTTTAAATAAATATAAATAATTAAACATTTTAAACCCTTTAAAACAAAATTTCTTTTTTAAATAAAGTCAATACACGATCAATAAATCAGATGCAACTGTATCATTATAATGAAAACGCTAAATAATTAAATTTGTAAAAATATATGTATCACATATAATATAATTAGGGAACCCAATTTTTTAGAAGGAATGGGTGGAGGTATATTTAAAAAAAAAGATAACTTTGGGAATTTTAAACAACCTGATGCTTCACATCTAGCTAAAAATGAAAAAGATTTTGATAGGATAAATAAAGGTGTGAGTCCAGGCGATATTGCTAGGGAAAGAGCAGCTGCGAGAGCCAAAGCAGAGGCGGAGCAGCGATATTTGGAAGCTGGTCCCGAGTCACCCCTTGGTAGAAGAGACTCATACTTTGGAATTGGTTTAACTAAAAAAGAAAAAAGTCTATCTCGAATAGGGTTATTACAACCAAAACTAGTCTATGCAACTACAACATCAATTTTATTAGGATGGTCACCGGAATGGGAAGGTGCTGGAACGAAAATAAAGGCATACGAAGTACAGTGGAGACGAGTAGTGGATGGAAGCACATTGCCAGGTGGTGTAGTTGAAGGTTGGTCAGCAACCGCTGATCAACCAAATAAAAAAGTCTACTTTCGATGTGGTGATAGGTGGAGTTCCATACCAGAGGATTTACCAAATACTTTAAACATGCAAATGCATATTAGTGGTCTGCCTTTAGATTGTGGCGCATTTAGGTTTCGTGTCCGTGGTCGCTGCCATGCTGGATGGGGGCATTGGTGCGATAAACCAAGTGGTGCTATGCGAGTATTACCATCAACAATGCCGGTTCCAACAATATCGAAGGCAAATGCATATAATTTAGCGATACGATGGACTCCATTTACCGATGAAAGGTATGGGAAATTGAAACATTATATTGTATATGGTAAAATAGATTTAGAAAAAAAAGAAAAAATTGGCGAAGAAAATAATAAGAGCAAAACGAATGAAAGCAGCATCTCTACCCTAGATGGGTTTGAAGAATGTGTTACGTCAACGCAAAGTAAATTAAGTATTGATAGAATTGGAGATGAAGGTATGACACCAAATACACCATATGCCTTTAAAGTAGTAGCAGTCGTTTGTCAAGGGGCTGAGGCAACCGATAGGGATACAAGTTTAGTCTATAGTGAAATATTAAAAGCAAGAACAACAGTTGCGCCACCAGATCCACCCAATATGCCAACAATTGTAGAAGTAAAAGCTAGACAATGCCGTTTAGCATGGAATATGCCTTGTTGCAATGGTACCAAAGTAACTTCCTATCAATTGGTTATGAAACCAGGCGCATCGAGAGTATATAGGGAAGTTTATGTTGGACCACTGACCTCATATACAGTAGAACGCTTACAACCAAACTCGGAATATAATTTCAAAGTTACCGCTTCAAATGCAAGAGGGATGAGCGAAGCGAGTCCTCCGGTTATGGTCATTACTGATGATGGACCAAAAGTAATAATACCAAATAGGCACAGTATCAATGAGAACGAACAAATGAAAACAGACGAAGGTTTAGCAAAGGCATTGGAAGATTCTTATGATCATACTGATGATGATGGATATACTTCCGGTGACAATAATGGAAACAATAGTGGATATACAGATGATGAGTTACATTCACCATTAGCAACGATTGGATCTCCTACTGATAACATGTACAATAACATACATGGTAGTCCGCAACAAGGAAATATATATCCAATACAAAACCGTCGAAATTCAATCCGAAATTATGCTGGAGATAGAAGATCGCCAACTACCCCAAATCGCGAACGAATTGGTTTGGTATCAAATGGTTGGTTAGAATGTTGGGATGCAAAAGCAAAGCAAACATATTATTTTCATCCAGCAACTGGTTCGACACAATGGGAGCATCCACGTGGTACGAAGTTAGACCCAGAATTAGTTTTTCGAAGGAAACGATTCAAATTTTTGTATATCTTACATAAAAGAGATTTTTCAAATGCACAACGAGATGTATTACCTTTAAAAATAAAGCGCCAAGATCTAGTATATTCCTCATATCACCAGTTTAGAAATCTTACACCTAGGCAATTAAAATTTGTACCTAAAGTAATTTTCGATGGCGAAGAAGGAGTGGATTCAGGTGGATTGACGAAAGATTGGTTTTTAGAATTGTCCCGCGAATTCGTGAACCCTTCATTAGTCTTATTTCGTAAATGCAATAGCAGTAAAAATGGACAACATGAAATCGATCCTCGCTCTGCTATTAACGAGGAACATTTACATTATTTTCGATTCATAGGACAAATTATGGGCAAAGCAGCATATGATCGACAATTAATTGATATGGATATTTGTGGCGAAATTTATAAACACATATTACGTATTGAACCTAAATTATTAGATTTAAAAGCTAAAGATGAAGTTTATTATAAAAGTTTAAAATGGATGTTGGATAATGATATAACAGATGTAGTATATGAAACGTTTACTACTACTACGGAATATTTTGGCGTTGTTTCTACGATTGAATTACGACCAAATGGGGGAAAAATAGAAGTAGACCAGACAAACAAAGCAGAATATGTAAATGCATTAGTGCGATGGAGATTGTTCGGTTGTATGGAAGACCAAATCCAGAGTTTATGCCAAGGTTTCTATGACGTCATACCGTTTGAAAGTATTGAAACATTTACACCAACAGAATTAGAATTGTTATTAAATGGAAAGGAGGAAATCGATTTAGAAGAAGTAAAAAGTTCCACGAAATATACAGGTGGTTATACAGAAAGTGATTCTACAGTTGATTTGTTTTGGAAAATTTTTGAAAATTTTGATCCAAGTTTACGAGCAAAACTTTTAGCTTTTAGTACTGGTACTACAAAAGTCCCATTAGATGGTTTTGAACCTTTGTATACCATTACAAAAGGTACAGATGGTATTGATGCCTTGCCACGTAGTCATACATGTTTTAATCAAATTGTTATCCCACCATATAAAGATGAAAAACAATTTCGCGAAAAATTAATATTAGCAATTGAAAATACATCTGGGTTTCAATTGTCTTGATGATACGAGTATGATCCGATAATTTTAGAAATGTGTGTGATCTAGGAGGAGAGAGAGAGAGAGAGAGAGAGGTAAAATGAAAGTATGACAAACTTCGTATGATATGTATTGTAAAATCGTAAAAATGACATTTTGGGTTGACCAAGAGATAAATCCATAACCACTTTTATCATTAAACCAGTTTTTGTGAGAAAATATAACAAATATAAAAAAGATGCGAAAAGTAGGAACACGAAAGTGTGTGCGGTTTGATAATTAAACAAACAAAAAGCAACTACTGTATTTGGATATCTTTCTGTTCCTCTCGCATACATAGCTGTTCCCCTGTTACTGTCATTAATATACAACACATAACATTTACAACCCACCATTCAGCAGTATCTGGAAATCCTCCATACGCCCAACAAAAACAAAAATGCCAAAAAAATAATGTAAATGAAAAATCTAAACATTTTTTAGCACGTTCAACGACGTGTATTAACGAATATGCAACAAAACCTGTACTAACAAACATAATAAAAACATTTCCCCATCCCATCGTATTAGAAAACGTAATATTTTTAAAATAAAAAATTGAATTTAGTGTCATACTACTACCAAACAATATATAAAAAATAAACATGAAAAGACCTTCCAATAAGTAAAATAACGTTTGTAATACTACAATTTGTCCTATAATTAATTTAGGATCAAATTTTTGTGTTCCATAAAAAGGCATACTTTTTATATATACATCCAACGTACAAATTTCTTAACAATAAAAATAATATAGAAAACAAGAATAAGTAGCACGACTGTTGTATTATATATATATATATATAAATATGATTGTTTCTGTAATATATATAAATATACATATCACAATAAATTATATTGTTCTTTCTTTTTATCTATTTTATTATTATTAAAAAATAATAAATTTTTAATAATCGACTCATTTCCCTTACAAACAAATATTAGCATATATAGACATCATTACCTTCGTTCTTCTACTTAAGGTTACATTAAGGTTAAGCCAGTTTTTTGTAAGCTTCTTCAGGAAGAAAAATAAATAAATAAATAGAGTAAGGTGCTAAGTAGTATGTTGACATCATTACAGTAGCACATTATTACTTGTTTTTTTTTATTTTTTAATTATGTTTTTTTCCCCTCAAATATTGGTTGAAATCTCTGGTCTAAGTACGGAGTATTAATAGTTGTATACTAGAAATATTTACTTGTACCTATATTATGTTATTTGACATAATAATATCGGCCAGAAAGTCCTCTCCTCTCAGATACACCGGGTCATATATATATATATCGATATATATATATTATTCAGTGAAAGTGCATATAGGACAAAAGATCATATCAATCAATTTAAAAACAATTGTATTTAGATATTTATTTTAGATATACACACATATATTTATATATAAAATTAAAGAAAAAAAAGCAAGAAAAGAATGCAGAAAACGATTGTATTATTATGTTTAATAAGTCTATTTGTAATTTCATGTGAAGCAAGGTGGCGTTGTACATTTTCATGGAAAAAATCAGATCCACACTGTATAAGAATGAATGCTGATGCTGTCCAATTGAGAAGTACATTTGGTAAATGTTTTAGTGGTGCTAACGCTGATTTCACTGGCGAAGGTACTTTTGATTTTCCTGCAAACGAGACATTAAAAGCAGGTGATTGGCAATATCGTATCTATGAAGATGGTGTGAAAGATAAAGTTGCATCAAATGCTGGAGATTTGATGAAATCTTTGGAAATTGATGGGAATAAATGGAAATTAAATATTCCGTTTGTAATGCCAGTTAAACGTTCTACTGGTCATTTTACTGTAGATTTCTTGGCAAAAGATCAAGATCATGTTGATGATTTATGTCTTGCTATGGCATTTAATTACAGTTGGTTTGATTAAATTGAATGGTAAAATCTTATATACCCCGTCTACTGAGGGGACAATGTATGATATGGTCCATCATTGTATTATCGATGGTACTATAACACGTTTTGTACAAAAAGAAAAAAGGAAAGTTATTTTTAAAATGTTATCATACGGTATTTTATCATTTATTAAAAAAAACACACACATCATATTATATTAAATTAAATTTACGTGCGCGAAAAAACAGTAAAAATATTTACAGCAGTATATAATGATTTTCATGATATATTTAAAGTGTAGAGATATCTTTTTTATCTCCTCCTTCTCTCTTCCTCACTATGAACTTCTTCATTATTATCACAAAAGTTTGCATCTTCGCAAAAATTATCTGCTGCTACTTTATTAACAATTGCTACTCGTACTTTTGTAATATCTTTCAATACATAATCACATACTTCATGAACTGCATCTGGAGCTGTAAAATTCGATATTCTTAAATCACATACTTCTTTTGATACCTTTTCCAATTCTGCAACAGTTGCATTTTGAATCTTTACAGTTCCAACAACACCCGAATAAATTAATTGACACGCTACACATTCATTATCACCATTACTTTCAATACTATTATTGAATGTTGACGGTACATGTTGATTACTACCACGAAATGCCATACCATGAACTGCAGCAACCATTGCAAGGCTGAAAATTGTAAATAATAATGTTTTGATTGTCATGATTAGAGTCTTTTGTTTTTATTTCTTCTATTATACATACGCACGCACACACATATACACACTGTTTTTCTTTTCTTTCATCTTTTCCATCTAGACAATCATCTATATCATATATCGATAGTGGGTATTTATAATAGTACGTACTAATAAAAGTAAAGGTACTGTACTATAGTATTATACTATACACTATTATAACACTGTATAAAGTTGAAGAAATTGTGGTCGTCTTATAATTAAGGAAAACGAGGCAAAAAAACAGCAACTATTATATATCGAAACGCTTTCATTACCAGGTCAGTTATACTCGCTATGACGACGCTCCTATATTGTCGTCCTATACTGTGAGTATATTTGATTAGCTGAATACGTAATATTTACTATAATATATTTACGTAAAACTCGGTCCTTTTATATAACTTTTATTAAATAGATTACTGA
>LT649264.1:0-52137 GCA_900128395.1 Stramenopiles sp. TOSAG23-2 | reverse complement strand
AGTGTATTGTTCGATTGAAAGATTAAAAAATAAATATTATAAATGCGCAAGAGAAGTATGCCGTATGCATAAAATAAAAAAAAAAGATTCGTATGTGTGTAAATGCATACGTAATATACGAAGTACAGACGTACGAAGTAATATAATACGAGTATATATAAATATTACATTATACTCCTGATAATTTTATGAACTTCGTATACTTCGTACATTTTTTTTATTAACATCATCAAAAAATCTACTCGTAATGTTTTAAAAAAATATTAAATCATTTTTTATAAAATGAGATTGTGATATTGATGAAGCACTTATAGCTTTTCGGATACAACTTGAATGGAGAATTAATATTAATGCGGATGAGCGAAGAGATACAATTTTAAAAAAATGTCCAAACCTTGAAAGTTTTCTAGAGCATTGTCAAACGGTTGAAATCTTGAAATATATGCCACAGTCATTCATAGCAGGTCGTACAGTTGATGGCCATTTAGTTCAATATGATTTTAATGGCCAATATTCATTACATGAAATTGATTTTGATCCTGATCAAGTGGTAAATGATTTGGATACACTTTATGAATGGATAGTTTGGTATTGCGATGAAGAAAGTAGAAGATTAAATAAAATGGTATATATGTGTAGGATCACTGATTTAGATGGGTTGTCCATTTTTAAACATTTTTATCCCAAATTATTAAATACTATCAAATCATATGTAAAAGGGGCACAAGAACATTTTGCGGAACATGTTTGTTTTGTTGGCTTTGTTAATGCACCATTATTGTTCCGTGCTATATATGCCATTGCAAGGCCAGTTTTAAATGAAAATACAAAGAAAAAAGCAAAAGTCCTTGGTCCACATGATGATGAGACGGTAAGAGAAGTTTTATATGAAGCCATACCAAAAGAATATTTACATAGAAAATATGGTGGAACAATGAAAGAAATACCCGGTTTAATTGGATTTAAACTTTTATCATATGTTGAAGAGGAAGAGGAGGAGATGGTGAAAGAGGAAAATAAATAAAACATATAAGCACATAAATATTTATATATTTTTAAAATTTATGGAAGAAAAATTATTATTAATCCTCGCGCGGATTGCTCCTTCCGTAGTCTGAAGCAAAAGTCTCCTCTCTCTCTCTCTCTCTTTTTAACTTAATGGTTTAACCTTCTTTTTTACTTTAGGTGATCGTTTTTTCTTTTTCCTAGACGATGATGAACAACACGTGCAGCATTCATACCACAGAAATAATGCTATAAATATGACTACATACACTACAGCAAGGGTTACACAAACAAAAAAATCAATCGTCCGGATCGTATAAATATCGGTTTTAGCCCAGACAACCATATACCAATCTGCTAATATTGATACATATAATAGATGGCCAAGGTTCCGAGGGAACAACTCCATGCGAAGTAACACCATTTGAACAAGGTCGCTGTGTCATTGATTTACCTTATATCGTGCAACAAGCATCTGGTGATAGAGTATATTTCGTTGCTGGTTTAAATAAGATCGAGGCAGAACAACTGGCACGCTTAAATGGTGTATGGTTATTAGCAAATGACGATCCATTTGCAGTTTAAAATATTTCGTAGTTTTAGTGAGGAGCGAAGATAGAATATAATATGTTTATAATTTTACACAAAAAAAAAAAAGTGTGGTGCTGTGCGTTTCTAAAAAAATAATCCTGAGATACGGTTTTGTAAAAAAATTTTTCTTTTTACAGTTCGTATATTAAAAGTGTGTGTGCGTATGATAATACTATCACACTATACTCGTACGAGTATAAATATTTTCACAAACAATACGCGTATTGAAACGCCGTTTGCTAAAATTTCTCTATTCTCTGCTCAATCCACACTTTTTAATATTATACATTTTTGAGTTTAATTTTCCCTCAATGCTTTCATCATTTTTGCATATTTCAAACTTGTTATTTTTAACATTTCTTGTCCATCGTTTTTAATCTTACGTTGTTCCATTGCTTTTGCTATTAATTCTTTCTTCTTTACACTATTATTATCACTGATTTTTGCTGCTTCATCCAATAATTCACCTTCTATTGTCATAGCATCAGAAATAATTGTTAAAATTGGATTTGCTTCATCCAATTGTGCAGTAAATACTTCGACTTGTTTATTTGCTTTTTCCTCTGCTTTCGTATCACCATTTGCTTTCGCTTCTTTCACCGTACGCATTGCTTTGGACACTTCAATTGATAGAAACAATGTCAAAAAATTCCTAATACCAAATCCACCACAACCAGGTTTAATTGGTTTGCAGGAACCATCTTCAAATTTTTTCTCAGAACATACGCGTTGTATGAATTCCAAGAAAGGTGCTTCTTCACCAGCTTTACGTTGTAACACATTTGATGTAAAAATTTGATACAATAAATCACCACCTTGAATATCAACTAAAATTTTATTTCGAACGATTCGTAAATATGATTCTTCCGATAAATGATCACGTAGCAATTTATATAAATTAGCATATCGTGATTTTTTTATGATAAAAACAAATTTCTCATCCATGCCGTTAACCATAGAAGAAATTGCATTTGTTATTTCATCATTGGTAATGTTTAATTTTACAACACCGGTGATATCCATTAAATTGCTTTCAATCAACCCTTTGAAAACATTTTCACAAACATCTGTAGAAGCATTTGTATGGGATACCATATCTTCAATCGTTAATCGACCATAATATGAACGTGGAATATTTAAAAAAGTAAACCCTTCACCAGTCATTTCACGATAATCATTCGTTTGTTGTATAAATGCAGGTAAATCTTTCACTCGACTTGCAACGTGTTGGACGCCTTGTCCAAGCTCTTCAAGGAACCAATGCACGTGTCCAACCTCACTCAATGCATTGTTAATTGGCAAATATACTTGCGATTGATCCACTAGTGCTTCTGCTGATTGTACCGTTTCAAACATTGTTGAATTTCCAGTGACTGTGCTTTCAATTTGCGCTTCACCAGCTGCCACAACGCCTGCATTAAAATCAACTTTTGGCGTAAAACCAAGTGTATCGTTTAATGTATCTAAAAACCCTTCCCTTGAAATGACATTACTAACCCAATGATCGCAATAAGCTGGATTGCATGCATTATCATACTCTGCATTTAAAATATCCATGCCAGGTAAGACTAGGCCTTTTCCATTGGAAGCTTTATCAATTTCAACAAACCGAATGATAGTACCATGATCTGCATCAGTTACGTTTTTTGCTCCTTTGTAGTATGCAAATACTTCTAATATACGAAATCCCTCTGTATATTGTATAATTTTTCCCGAGGCAAGTAATTTTGGATGTTTTTTTTGATATCTTGAATAAATGATATCCAAGCCACCTTGTGCAACTTCAAATCCTAAACATGCAATACCTTGTTTATTGCCATGTACAGTATAAAATTCATCAATGTGCGATTGGAGAAAATGATCGTATGTCACAGACATTTTTGGTCTTTTTGCAGTATTTAATTTATTTTTACTGGTTATAATAAATTGTACACCTCGATTATCATTAAATCGTACACATAATGAACGAGCGGTGTCAGCACTACCAACATGCTCACCAGTTACTCTGCAACCAACACCATGTAAAAGCTGTGTAACAATATCTTGACCTTGTGGTATATATGAACTTGGATCAGCAGTTTTACCCGTAACTTCTTCCCATGCTTTACGCCCATTTTCCAAATCCACCCGCTTCGAACTATCATATGGAAAGGCTTTTCCAAAGTTATTTAAGTGTTCTTCCATTTTTTTGTACTCCTCCGTTGGTTTTAAGTCATCACAATAGAAATGTAAGTGATGAAACTTAAATTCAACTGTCTCTTTCGTCTTTTGTTCTGCAACTGTAGTCATAATAAATGCAATACTTTAATAATACAGAATTGTGTAGTATGTCTGTGTATGTATGGATACGATTTGAATTCTTTGTCAGTCCTTTTACTTTGTAATCGAATTAATTTGAATCTTGATTAAATACATACCGACAGTACAGTATCTTGGAAATATAAACTAATTAGTATATGATATATATATGTTTATTTGTTGCACTATTTATTATAAAAAATAAAAAATGTGCAAATGATTTTTTGATATGGGTATATTAGCAGGTATAAAACTAAAACTTTCCCTATCAATATAGTTTAGCTTTATTGCCATGTGGTGCTTCTGCACTTCTGTGCTTCTGGATTTAGATTTCTATAAATAATTTCTACTTCTTCAAGTAAAAGAAATGGTTTTGTTTTCCATGAACATAGCAGCTATAGTGATAGCAGGGACACACGCTTAAGAAAAATCCTCGTATTTATACAAAAGAAGTTAATAAAAGTGGGGGGGGAGGAGACAAGCTCATCAGTGTTTTTGAAGAAGTTTTGACAATAACATTAACCTATGTAAACACAATTTAAATATATAGGGGTAACCAATAATTGTTTTTATTGGTTTTATTACATATATACTCTTGATGAATCAATAGTTTACATATATATTATATATATATGTATTGCTATTATATATATGTACATACGTACAGAATAAATATGCGATAAAGATAGATATAGAATATATAAATACAAAAGTGTTGAGACGTTCGTTGAATTCACTGTTACAGTATTAAATAGTTGCAATGCAGATGCATATGTTAATCGTAGTTGCATTTGTTGCAATTTATTGTATTACCGTAAATGCTTCTACAGTTCCAAATAGTAATAGATATTGCTCCAAGCTAAACGGGACAAAGCTAGAGGCTTGTAATTATGGCATATATGTGGGAAGTCATCCAGAGCAACATTTAGATTTAGCTAATGAAAATTTTCCGTTGTACTGCAAAGGTATGTGCGAAAAGAAAAATGCTTCCATCGTGTTTTCGCTGGTTTGCGGCAAAGCTTGCAAACATGCTGGCGGGAAGAACTTTAAAGCACCAGTCAATAATACTGCAATAAATGAAGAAAAGGTAAAAATTAAAGAGCTTAGAAAAAAAGCATTAGAAGACAGTACAATGGAAAAGGCAACAGAAGAAAAAGCTAAGAAATTATTGAGGCTACCAGAGGAAAATGAGAAGAAATCCTTGCAAGAAAAAGAGGAGCTGAAAAAATTAGAAATAAAGCATAAGGAAGAGGTAGAGAAAAAGATTAAAGAGGCTGAAATTAAACATAAAATTGCAGTAGAGAGAGAGGAAAAGATGAAGAAACATGCTCAAAAGCGAGAGGAACTGAAAAAAGCAATCCAAGACAATGAAGTAAAACGTGAACAATTGGCCAAGAAACAAGCCGAAGAGAAAACAAAATACGATCAAAACAAATTAGATCATGAGAAAGCATATACTAAATCGCAAAATTTGACAAGTAATATTAAGGACAAAATGATGAAAAATCGTGTAAACGAAACGAATACGGAGTTAACAATAGTAGAGGAAGAACACAAACAACTTGTAGAGAAAAATAACACTGAGAACGAAGAATTTGAAAAGGATGAAAAAATTACGACTGCAGAAAAAGTAGAAGCAAACAAAGTTACGACTGTAGCTAACGAGGAGCAAAAAGCAATAAATGAATCCGAGACAACGAAAAAGTCTATGAAAGCCTTGTTCAAAAACACTATACAGTCGGACGTAAATGCAACAAAAGACTTTTTAGATGTAATACTTTCCTCAGCAAAAGACCATCATGCTTTAATCGGCGATTTATCTGAAAATAAAACATTAGAAAACGATACTTATGTTGTTGCAAAAACACTCCATAGAAGGAAACAAAAAATGATGACAGAAGAGCAAGCGTGGAAAAAACGAGCAGAAGAGCATCACAAAGAATATACCAGAATGAATGAACAATTTTTAAAGCATAAGGAGACATTTGAGAATTGGCATAAAACAAATAAAGCAACTGGTCCAACTGGTCCAACTACCGCAACTGGTGAAAGTGGCCCAACTGGTCCAAACGCTAGCAACGTGGTCCAAGGTGGAACTACCGCAACTGGTAAAAGTGGCCCAACTGGTCCAAACGTATTTGGTGAAACTACCGCAACTGGTGAAAGTGGCCCTGCACCACTGCCAATCTCTGGCCCAACTGGAACATTTATTAGGTCATTAACAGGAAAATTAGCAATAAAAAGTTTGCAAAATCATGTATTAAATGTGACTGGCTTGCCTGATCTCGATCGGGCACTTTTGCAAAATCCAACAATAAAGAAAGTCCTCGGTGGAATTAGCGAAAACAATAAAGTAAAAACGAATCTTTTGATCATGAATCATATGAAGAAAGGTGTTCATCCAAATAAATTATTTCCACATCATGATACTCATGAGGAGCACTTAAATAGCATTCAGGATGTAATAAAGCATATGAAAAAAGAAGATTTAGACGATGGATTTACTGGCAAACGTACCACTGGTGCTACTGGGTCAAATAGTCCCAAAGATCGCTTGTTGAGAACAAAGGAAGCGGTGAAACAATTGTTGTCTGATGTCCAAGAAGCAAATGAGCACGATATGGATGAACTAGCGGGATTTGGAAAATTAAGACACTTATTCAAGAAACATTTGCAAGAACAACAAAAAATAAATAATGTTTTAAATCCTGGTGATGCACATACTGATATTCAAAATGAAATGAAAAGTGCTGATGAACATGCTAATAGTGCAATCCGCAAGTTAAATAGGGATGCAGACAATTTGTTAGACGGAACGTTAATACGTAGTCAACAACCAACTGAAGAAGAAAAAAAGACACAAGCTATGGAACAATCACCATCTGTTCAGAGAATTGTAGCCGAGATGCGTGCTGCTTTGCAGAATAGCGAAAATTTAGCGAATAAAGATATAATCGATAGTCAACAAAAACATCCAAAGATTTTTAATTTAAAAAAGGAATATCAATTGGATGCAACAAATTCAAAATTGTGTAAATGGTTAAAGACGACAAGTTTTTGTAATGAAGAAATATGTCCCGGTCAATGTGAAGTTACAGGCAAAAGTCATAAAGCAATGAGAAAAGAATGCACATTAAAATATAACAAATGTTTGATGAATGAAAAAAAATCTTATGAACATTGTTTGCATGATGTTATGGAATGTAACTCACATACGGATTATAAGATAAGCCTAGGAAAGATGCGAGTAGTAAAGGTAAAGGAGGTCAATGTGCGGCGTTTGTAAAAATGCGCGTGTCTGTATAAAAGCTATATCTTTTTGTTTTTATTTATACTCGTATTATTTTTATATATTAAAAAAATTAAAAAAATTTTTGTAAAATTCCTTTCTCCTGATCATAATATCATATATATGCTATGAAATTACACAAAAACTTGATTTCTTTTTTTTTTGCAAATCTTCCGCTGCCTTTTTATCTGCCTTGGCCATTGCAGCTGCTGCCATTCGAGCTTCTCTATCGCGTTTTATTTTTACTAATATTTTCCCTGCAATTGCAGTTGGATCTAAATATGGTGTTGGGGCAGCGTATGCCTCAATTTGTATACTTTTTCGTTTAAATCTAGGATTAGTATTCATAAATCGTATACACGATTTACATACAACCGCTTGCCTAGTAAAATCATATTTGAATGCTGCATTATTTTTCTGATCATTATTCGTCGCTGCTAAATTTAAAGCATTATACTCAAATGGTTCTAATAATGTTTTATGCTGCAACAAAATTTCTTGTCTGACTCGTACATCCATTTCTGCTATTGCTTCGCTTAACTCTGCTTCTTTAACATCATCTCTCAACGTACGTTTTTTCTCTTTCTCACGTTTCGCCCAATTTGCATTTAATTTACCAACCACTTTTTTTTCACCTTTGCGCAACGCTTCTTTTAAATTATTCTCGTAATTTTTTTTATAAGTGCTTTGATAGGACGTGTAACCACTTGTATTTAAATCAAAAGCAGTTTTTCTACAAAATCCACATTCTAAGCTACCACCATCTATACGTTCTACGATATGCTCTTCGTTATAATATTGCTTTACAAATCGTTTATGAATTTCTTGATGACAATGGATACAAAAACTGAAATTGCAGCCATGACAATACCACCTTGCAGCCTTCATATTGCAGTTGTTGCACTGTTTATCTAAGGCTTTTTGAAATCGCCGGGCATCCTTTTCGATCCAATCTAATTCTTTATCTATTTCAAATTGTTCTTCTGGTAAAATTTCAATCTCAGGGCCAACGACATTGTCTTCTTCTACCCTTTCATCCATTTCATCCTTATCGCTAGATTCCTTGGTTTCTAAAAGCGCATTGACATGCTCGTCCGAGGATGGGCCAGTTAAAGTATCATCAGTTTCAAATCCAATATTTACATTTCTATTTTCTTCTTCTCCATCAACACCATTAATTTTATCGTCTTCCTTTCCAGGCCCTTTTCTTTCGATTTTAGACGATTTTCGCTTAAAAAATGATAGTTTTCCTTTTTTAGAAGCTGGGTTAAACGATACCGTATTGATATTTTTTCGTAATGGACTTTTAATTGGACTTTTCACTTTTCGTTCTTCATTGAATTCAGTTTCATTTATGATAATATCATTTTCACCAGCAAAAGGCTTTTTGCCACCCAATCTTTGTTTTTCAGGTGATTTATCTAAAATCTTTCTTTTCACCATGATGGTTTTAATAACTTTATGGGTGCAATTGGTATGTTACGTATGTTAATAAACAATACTTTGAAAATGATATGGGAGTATGCATATATATTTCTATACAATAGTCTGTTTCGCGCAATAAAGGTAGTAATAGTAAAAATTCCAAAACCAACGTCTATATTATTAGTATTATAGTATTGAATTGTATTTGCTACCTTATAATAACATGGTAATACTATTGTATGGGATAATCGAAAATCGAAAGGCTGACGACATCACAATAATAATAATAAGGTTAAAATCTAAAAAAAAAAAGAACAAGTTTTGCACTTTTTATTATTTTAATTTACTACTAAAGCAACTAAATGAATAAACCACACCATTATTAGCAACACTACTCAGAAAAAACAAATACATAACATATGTATAGCGACGGAGACATATATGAAAACAAACAGTTGTATTAAAGTTCTGAACAAGTTATTGCAACAATTATAGGTAGAAGTGAGAGTGAATATACAAGGTGGAAAGAAACATTACACTGAAATACTTAAAAAACAATCATGAAAACAAAATCTGCCATTAAAAGATTATGTAAACATTGTAAAATAGTTAAAAGGCGTGGTAGAAATTTTGTCATTTGTAAGAAAAATCCACGTCATAAACAAAGGCAGGGTTTCCATACAACTACAGGGGCAGCTTCTATGGCAGTAAATACGTTGAATAGCAAGTCTTCGTTTATTCTGCCAACATTTGACTTTAATAATAGTAACAAAAACATGGATTCAATAATATCAAGTTGCAAGGGTAGCATAATAAATAATAATGATCAGCAGAATTTTACAATATATAATATGATAGGAGTAGTACCAATAAGTATTTAAAAACTGAAAAAAAAGAAGAGAGAGAGGGGAGAAATTCACCTACGGAGGGTAAAATATAAATTTTTCTTTTATAAAATATACAATATACGAGTAATATGAACCAAGAATGTAAGCATAGATAAATAACGTTATAAATTTTAATTTGAAAATCATATCTCTCGTCGTAAAAGAGTAAAAACTATTAAAATATCTCTCTCATGCAAATCTGGAATTTATATAATCAAGTATTGTACGAACTTGTCCATTACTCATATTATGTTTCTTGGCAAATGTTTCCAATTGTTTCCTAGGGTTATTACTCTTAAAGAGTCGTAATTCCTCAGTCCCGCCATTTGCAGTGTCAACTTCTAATACTATGCAATCTTCTACATCATCATCGTGTTCTTGTTGTCGATTTGGACTCACCATACGCTGCGTATTGCTTCTGGCAGGACTATTGAAAGTACTACCAAGACTATTGCCGAAAGTCCTTGGTATTTGTTGTTGCTGCTGCTGAATCGATTCCAAATGACTGGATTTTAATGGCGATTGGCTTTTGTTTAAACTATTGTTATTACTGTTTCCGTTGTAATATTGTATATCTTTAGATGCTAATAATTCCAATGAGGAAATTGCTGTATGGTAATTGCTTTGGGATTTTTTCAACGATTCATCTACCATTGCAAATGGATTATTACTACGACGGCTTATGCTAAGATCATCCAAAATATTATCAGTTTCAACCAGTACATTATTATCAGTCTCCTCTACTACACTGTCAATAGCTGCAGAGACAAAACCACCAAATCCTTGTTTTTTATTTGCTTCAATTCTATCCCATTCGTTCTTTATTTTTTCTCGTTCCAATTCCAAATTTTTATACGTTATCATTTGTATTGATTCACACATTTTTCGATGCTCTTCTTTTTCTTGGGCTAAATTTAATGTCTGCTTGTCACGTTCTTCCTTCATGCGCTTAGACTCCTTTTCACGTTCTTCCATCATAGTAATGTCATGTGTTACTTTTGATGATTTCAACCATTCTTCATGTGCTTCTTTTTCCTTGACTATTTTTTCTTTTAAATCATTTGCTTCATCTATTATTTGTTTTGCATGATGCTGACATCGCAATATTTCTTCATCATTTCGTTTTTCACACAATTCTCTCTCTGCCTGCAATACACCTTCCTGTGCTTCTCGAAGACATTTCAATTCATCTTCAACTTTTACTTTTTGAAATTTTATTTCATCATCCATTGCTTTTTCCTCTTTTAAACGTTTTAATTCATTCAGTGATTTTTGTGTTTCCACCCATTTTTCAAATTCCTTTTTCTTTGCTGAAAATTCCTCATCCATTTTTTTACGCATTGCTTCTTCATCCTCCTTTAATTTGGATTTATGTTCATCGATTTCTTTTATTAATTTTTCTTCATGCTCGTTTCGAACGTTTTCAATTTTTTCTGCATGTTCTGAACTGAATTCTTCTAATACTTGTGCATGTGTTTCCATTTCTGCTTGTAACTTTTCATCATGCTGTTTCTTACTTTCTTCTAATGATCGTTCATGGTCCTCCAACGATTTGGATATTTTATCATTTATTTCATTTACACGTTTTGATAATTTTAATTCATGATCAGTCTCCTTCCTAGATAGTGTCATTTGATGATCTATAAGTTCCTTCGCTAATTTCTTATCATGTTCATGTTTTTTCTTTAAAAGTTCTTTTTGCAAATTTTTTTCATCTTCATTTCTCTTTTGATTGAGATCTTCTTGATACGATGCAATTGAAGTAGCGATCCATTTTTCATGTTCCATTTTTGAAGTTTCTATGAATTCATCATGTAATTTTTTGGCCTCATCTTTCTCTTGCTGTGCTTTTAAATGTAATTTTTCTATTTCAACATTTGCCAATTCTTTTTGTTTTTCGAATTTTAACTTATTCTCTTCTAACTCGTTCTCAAAATGTTCTCGTTCTTTTTCCATATAAAGTTGCATTTCATCCAATGCTCCATGCTTCTCAGTTAACGCTTGTATAGTTTCGTTTAACAATGCATTTTCAGATATTATTTTGCTTATTTTTGTTTCTAATTCTGCACATCGCATACTTGTCACTTCATTCTGTGCTTGCAAACTTTCTTGATATGATTTTCTTCCAGCTATTTTTTCTAATCTTTTAATTTCTTTCATTAATGAGCTTACACTTTTTGCTTGAGATTTTAATGTTTCAATTATATGCTCTTTTTCTTCCAAACGATCATTTAGATCATCCATAAGTTTGATCATTTCCCTATTTTGTTCCTCCGTTATTTGTAGTTTATTCGCCATTATACTTTGATTTTTTCGTTCTGGACCTGTCAAACCTGCAAAATTAACAAAACAATATACAAAAGAAAATGTTAGTTTTACATATTGAAAGATATAGATAGTTATTTGGAGGGGAAAGGGAGAAAGAAGGACATCAAAAAGAGTAACTTACTCTCTGAATTTTGTGCATTTTCTGCTATTTTCCTCCAGTGATTGATCTGACGCTCTTTGGCTAATACGGCATCTTCTAACGTTTGCACACGTTGACGTAATCCACGTATTTCAATGATACGATATGCTGGAGTTGTTTCTCCACCACCAGAGCTATTATTTGATTTTTTGGTATTTTGTTTTACGTTTTTCTTTGTGATATTACTATTAACACTATCATTGCTTTTAGGCAATATTCCCATTCGCTCGCTTTGCTGTAGGAAAGGCATCAGTTGTTCAGATAATTGATCAATTAATTCATAGCTTTCCTTTAAACGAAATTGCATTCTTTCGATTTCTGTCATTTTTGTGCTTGATTTTCTTTTCTTATCCGTAACCCCTAATTTTTCATATGATATAGCTTTAGAGACAGCATGTTGACGCAAGCGATTGATATCTTTCGCCGTCATAGAATTTGCTTCATTGTAATTGATTTGGTTTGATGTATCGTTATTACTTCCATTATCTTTTACGATATCACCATTTTGTTTCAATTTACTGGGAATATATGTAGACATTCTTCGTTTGTTATTATTATTGTCAAGTTTCATATTTCTACCCTTTGAAAATGAACCACGTTTTACTTTATTACTCATTAAACCACTTGGTGCCCGTCTTACAAAAGCACTCCTTCTTCGATCATTCTTGGCCTTCGTTGCTGCAGTATTTGTTTTCACGGAGTAATCGACTGCTTTACGTGCGCTCATGCTGTATCGCTTCGTAGTATTTATCTTATTTACAGGTGGTGTTTCACTTATTTTTTTTTTCATAACTGACGAAGCACGACGTGATGCATTTAACTTTTCTGCAATACGAGCTTGTGCATTTTGTCTTCTTATCGCATTTGCGGGATCTACTCCAACCAAATTTTGTATCTTTTCCAGCTCTTGCAATGTAACGGTTCTACGCCGCGGTTGAGATTTTACTATTGGTGTCGATGGGGAATTATTATTATTACTCTTATTATTCGTTGGTGACAGAGGTGATGCAGTTTTTTTTTCAGATGATCCAAATGTACCTACAGATGCTTTTGTTGCATTTTTTGGACTTATTGCTTTACCAAAAGATGAATAACCACTGATTTGCTTTGCTGGAGCCATTTCAGATAATCTACGTTGTTGCCTATTACTAATTAATTCTTCATGTTTTCTTTTAATATGTTTCTCTCTTTTTTCGATTTTGGCCATTTTTTTATTAATTTCAGATAGTTTCCTTTGTTTTTCCAGTTGTTCTTGGGCAATCGCTTCTGCTCTTCTGGTATCATATGTTACTTTTGAAAACGACATAATTTGTTAACAAAATGATTATATATATATTTTTGCGCGATTATATTGATATCTATTACTGATATGTATATGTAATGTATTTACCTTTCTTCTTTTCTAACATTGTTCTTATGTTTTTTTTAACCTCTGTAGACTAGTATATTATAAGCTTTAGCTTTTTATCACTGCACCCACTATTTTAATTTTACTAACGTTTTTCTCTGCTGCCGAGATAAGTTAAAGCAAAAAAATCTTTTGGTTAAAAGTTTATATAATAAGGTATTAATAGAATATTATATGACCTTAAAATCCCAAATATAAGAATAATAATCGACACTCGGCACAAAACTACGGGCCTCACCACAATTTTTTTCGTTAAGAAATAGAAGAAAACACATATAAATATGCGCATCTGTACAAATTTTGACTAGCAATAATTCATTTATACATATATACTGTACCAAACATATATAGCATACAAATATCTTTGTGTTCAAAGCATTGAGTTGTATCAATATTGAAACAGAAATATTATTTTTAATATATATATACATGTTATCCGATGGATTTGAACAATTAGGTTCGCAATTAGTCAATGGTCTAGGTGTTAATATCGTACAATATCATATATGAACCATACAAAGTTGTATTAAATAGTGTCACTAGAAGTGGATCGAAATATGCGGGTTATTTAAACGGAAAATTAGTAATTCGATTATCACCATTAACAGGACTTGTTGGGGGTGGAAATGATCAAATAATAATTGAAAGCACGAAATATAAAATATTTAATCCACCTAATTTAACAACAACATATCATCAATGAATTTATTTTTAATTTTTACTCGTACTTAAATTATGATTAATTCCTACACGTACCACGCTTTAGCTTCTTTTATAACTTCTGTTTCATAGATGGCACACTCTGCCCTAACCCTAACTCAGAACCCTACTTTTAACACTAAATAAACCTAGGGTGAAAAATACTAAGCACCATAATCTCCCACAGGGAGCGGAATGCAAGTCGTTAGGCCTAACAAAAAACACTATGTATCATATACATACTATACATCAAAACTAGTTTCAATACTCATGCATCTTGCCATTATCATCATCTTTGACAATATTTATCCTATAATATAGCATTTACTTATATATAATCCTATATTCAGAACCAAATATATCAAATAATATCATACAATATCAACATGTAGACATCAAATCTTCCCAATTATTGATAGGTCGTAGCAATATTGGTAATGATGTAAATTTTTCATTAACAAATTTCGGTACCTTCACTTCATTTCTCTCCTTTACCTTTCCATTTATAAACAATGTTTTAATACTTTCCATTTCATTTTTAATCATATTGGCATGTAATATGTATATATCTTATATGTAATATAGGTTCTTTTTTGCTTGTTGTCATAATACTAATATATTAATATATTAGTAAGACTGACATTTTTGGTATCAAAAAATACAGTTTGCTCTCTCAAGTACAAAAAATACCTAATTTGTCCTATCAAATATATCAAACACTACAAATATACTGAGTATATGAAAAGGACTAGGTTAAGTATAAATATGATAGGAAATGAAAAACAGATGAAGACGTCTGTATTTTATACAATTTTTAAAAATAATACTATGCCTCACGGACTCACCAATATTTGATAGGGATAAAGACCATGTAAGCATAAATAATGGTACTCTAAAGACACCTGGCCTCATAAATTTTTTTTGAGGCCGGGCCGCCTGGGCCCAGCCTTTTTTGCACATCATATATCATAATAATAAACATCTTTTTTGCATATATGCACATGCACACATGCATGCACATTTCAAATTTCAATCAAAAGAAGAAGAAAAAAAAAATAATAAAAAAGTCGTAAAATCAAATTTCATCTTCTATATATATATATAGATTAAGATAACATCAAAACTATGGAAACCAATAATAAATTATCCACCTCTTCGTCGTCGATGCTATCATCTGTACCGCCACTAACAAAACAATTGAATTGGGAAGATGAAATACCAAACTATTCTGTTGAAGAAGTATTAAATGCATTTGATAGTAATATGCCAAAACAAAATGATACTAAAAAATGGAGTTTAATATTTACAATCATTTCTAAACTAACGTGTCAACAAATTTTAAATTTAATATCGTCTTTTGTAACAGAGGCTCGAACCAATGCTGCTGATATGAACTTGGTGTTAGGGCCAATACTGCTAGCAACAGAAGAGGAAAATCATATTCGTTCTATATTTACCAAGAGTCATCCATTTTATAGTGTTTTATATTATAATTTAGATATAGAAACAATATATAACCACAATAATACTAGTAACGATTTTTTATGTTCGTTGTGGATTGATGGCATCAATGTCAAAACTAATCATCGCGATAGTCCAAAGTATTGCCCATTATATTTTTTACTAGCAACAAATAAAAATAAAAAGAAGTTAATACTTGATCTTTTCTTCAAATTTATATTTACATTGCAAAGTGAAGAAAAACAAACGACTGCAATTTTAAATTTTTATTCAATCGTCCTGAACTCAACAATACTTGAAAACATTGTTTGTAAATTTATATTTCAACTTGAGAATAATAATAATGGCAACAAATTGACGTTAACAAATGGAGAAAAATTATGCTTTTTAAAAATTCAAGAAGAAAGTATGAATATTTTGAAAAGTAACAATAATAATCTCTCTCCGTCTTGGATAGATAAACAAACAAGCAACGAAAAAAATATTTGTGTTAGTCAATTTGCTTTTAAAATATATAATTTTGTATTGAAAATTGAACAAAATAATATGAATAAAAACGTAATAAAAGTGCAAGATCAACCACCTATCGTAATACCATTGGTACCAAATGTTCCTGTATTATCTCAAAACAATGTCAATGATGGCAGCAATTCTAATAATACTAAGAAAAATAAGATTGCTTCAACATCTAAGGATAAACGAAAAAAAAATGCGATGCAAAGAAACCAAAAAGAAAATTCATTGAAACGAACAAAAATGACAAACAATAGATTGAAAAATCCAACAAAACAAAGCGATAATAATAATATACCAGTGGATACGGTACATGATGAACAAGAAGAAGAAAGAGATGTAGAAATGCCGGAAATTAATATATACAATGTAATCGATTTAATAGAAAGTGACGATGTAAATGAATCTAAAGAAACTATTACCGATGAAGACAGAAGTAGCAGTAAACCTGAAAAAATATCGACGATAACTTCAAAAGATGTAAATCCAGCGGATGTGGACACACGGGTTTTACCAAATTATATTCGCAATTCCAAATCACATTCAGAACTATGCGATCGCCTTGAATATTACTTTAATAACAACAAAATAAACGATCGAAAAATCCCATTCATAGCATATGACAGTATTTTATCCGATATCCAAGAAGTTTTAAGCGCAGACGTTGATTTTATCACTGTTCAACATCAAATTGGTGCCAGTATATTGCTTCATTTATATTTATCAATGGAATTAACATCGGTGCAAAAGAAAAATATATCCTTGCATTGCTTATCTATGATATGTCCTATGGATACCTCCATGTCTCAACTCGAAGCTGGTAGTTCCGTCCACAATATCGAAGAAACGAAGGAGCTTGAAAATAGCATGTTGAATTTTTACATCAATGGACAAAATTATTTGCTACAAGACGACGATGTAAACAATACAGAAGAGAATAAGAAGACATTTTTATTCAAGGTCTTGCCACATTCATATCGAAGCGCACTTATGTTTTTAAAAAATCAATTTCAAAATATTGATAAGGCAGATGATGAAAAACGAAAAGAAACAAATACACTTATAACCAAGGGCAATTCATTAATACATGCATATATAAATATTTTAGACAAAAACCACGATGATATAGTTATTAATAATTGTAATGATACAATAACTGTTGTACAAGAAATATCAAATTTAACAATGGAATTTTTAGAATTTGTAAATGTAATTGCCTCTGATTTTATATCTATGAAAATCGATTCAAGCATAACTAAAAAATACGCTTTAAATGGAATGGCAAGATCTTTCCATGCATTTTTTTCCATCATGAGTAAAATTAGAGTAACATTTACAAAATTGTTACAATTTGATGAAAATGAAAATTCAAATAATGGCTTTAATATCATTTTGCGATCCACGCCACTTTTCTGCGAAATTTTTGATTTAACGTTGCCAAATGAAGAGCAAATGGAACAAGAAAATATAATTCCAGTTGAATTTCGAAAAACAATCGGTAGCTGGGCATTATTAATACAAAATGTATTAAAGAAATCAAAAACGAAACAAATGAAAGATTTTGAAACTAGTATTTTCCGTGGCATTGCTAAAATTAAAGGCACACCACACCTTTCCTATTGCTTTTTTACAGCGTCGATATTTTCATTTACACAAGAAAATGCAACTATTTTTTTAACGATTTTCGTACAATTGATACATAAAGAAGATCCAATAAATGAACTGCCACGAAGTATATTTCATTCTTTGCACAGCAAGAAGTTAGAGGATAATAATAATAATAATAATTCAATTGGAGAAAAACAATTGATAGACTTTTGTAAATTTGCTGTTCGGATATTTGAGAAATGTGTTTATAATCTTGGTAAAGCTAAGAAAGGTGCAAAGTCTCCAACGACTTCAAATTCGATTGATGATAAGAAAACTATACCGCAACTTTTAATGACTAAATTTTCTACCATTTTAGGATCATTAGCATTGTATAAATATACACGACAAATTATACTCGAATCAAATATTATTAAAATTTGTGGAATGGTTTTACTGCGTGGTAATTTACCTGTGGGAATAGCCGTAAATGCTTCGATTATTTTATCATATATCTTTCAAAATGTAATTGATGACGAAGATACGGATCTTGAAGGATCTAAAACGTTGATCGAAAACATTTTGAAGTATCCTGGTTTGTTATATGGATTGAAGAGGAGGTTAACTCCAAGTTTAAAAACCATGGTGTATGATCATAGATTAACAGGGAATTGCGTCGAAATATTTAAATATATTGTTGAATTATTTGTAGCAAATGATCGTAAAAGCAGAATTGAAAATACTGACGACATAAAAGTTGTTGAATATGTAAAGAAAATTACAAGTACCAAGTACCAAGTACATTCACTGTTGGCCAGTTTGGTAAATGTTTCAAACAAACATTTAGTTGAATCCATTAAAATTGATCATGAAATTAGTATCAATCTTCTATATGTATGCATACAAATAAGTGCATTGCTTCATAAATATCGTTCAAAATTGATGCCAAATGTAGATTGGGTTTATCCGGGAGAGTTTTACAAATGTTTACGAAGAATGGAAAATTGTGAAGAAATGATTGCAAATAACTTATTAAATATCTTAAAGAACCATGTTCCTGTTGAAAACAAACAGGAAGTTGTGCATTATTTGAAATATTATGTTATAAAAATAAAAAAATATATTGAAAATGCGAATAGCGATGGTGGCAATGATTTAGTGGGTATAAATTTTGCATCACTTAAAGATACCGGATATTGGCCGGAAGGTAAAGCAAGTATATTCTGCAAGACATTGCATGAGAAAATTAAAATTAGAGCACGGAAATAGGGTGCGTAAAATTAATACGAAGCTTCGTACGTATATGCTGGAGTATACTTCGTATAAATTTAAACATTTATTTTTATAAATTTAAAAAACAATATCAATAATAATATTTTAGCTTATCATATCATACAGTAAAAAATATAATATGCATATCATAAAATATATGTATACGTCGTTCGTATGCATATTTTGTGACGTAAATTCGCGTCTTAAAAATTTTATTTGTTTGAAAAAATTGACCCATCTGGCCATCTCAAATGGAGAGCGACAAAACATATATATACGTCTTTTTAAAAAATTAATTTATCGACAGGTCGACACGCCATTGATAATGGCATTGATATCATAATGCATATGATATGATCTTTATTTTATCAATATCGATATCATATATATAATTATAATATATATACCCGTGGTTATGAAACTATTGTGCTTTTTATACATAAATATTGTCAAGACCATCTCTCTCTTCAATCACTCGTGCTATTGCACGGAATTCAACTTTAGGATCAGCAACAACACCGCTTCCATCTGCGAAATTTACTGTTTTTGCGCGTGCTATCATTTGATCTACTTTTTCTTTCGATGGTAAATGTAATCTTGAGATGTCACCACCGACAGCTGCTAATGCTCTTTGTTGATATGTCGCAGAACGGCAAAAAAAATACATCAAGTGAAATGCCGTTTCAATATTAGGTCCTAAAGCGCATGGGCCATGGTTTTCCAATACCAAAATTAACGCTTCGTTTCCTAAGCTTTTCTGTAGTCGTGGTCGTTCATCTAATGAATTAGCTGTGCCTTCGAAGGGATGGTATTTTATCAGTGGATAAATATCAAGAGCTTCCTGGGATAAAGGCAATAATCCTTCTTTTGTCATAGCTATAGCCGTCGCATCATGCTGATGGGAATGCCAGCAGCACATTACATCGTGCCTCACTTCATGTATTGCAGAATGTATGACATACCCTTGTCTAAACAAGGTCCCATCAGTCGTGCCTTGGTCAATTATTTCTCCATCTATTGTGACTGTCATTAAACAACTCGCTGTTACTTCATTAAAACGTAAACCTAATGGATTAATGAGAAAATATGGTCCATTTTCTTCTTTTTCACTACCTGGAATACGTACAGTGATATGATTAAATATCACTTGTTTCCAATTGTAATAATCTGCTATTCTGTATGCAACAGCTAATTTACATCTTAATTCCCATTCAACCATTGAATATTTCTCTGGTTTAGTTTCACGAATATAATCCATGACAAAGTTTGTATTTTCTTCTAATGGATTTTCAATACCACTTCCATAACCAGTACCATTTGCTGAAGGTAAAATTAATGCTGCACTTTCAGTTAAATGCCTTTTGATACTGTTCAACCTACGTTGTTGAGCGGTTGATCTCTCATTATTTACACTTTTTTTTTCATTATTACTTGACATATTTGGATATTATCAATATCTTTCTTTCGTCTGCTTCTCTCATTTTCTGTTCCTTTCCTTGCTGTTATCTATTCGTATTAGTATATATGGTGTATTATTTGTGGTATAGTGTTTTTATGTAATAATAAATACAGGGTGTAATATATAGCGTCGTGTTAGTGTGTTGGACAAAAGGCACAAGTATTATTTTTTGTGGTAGACCAGTTAATTCTAATCACCTGCTATTGAGAAAGCCAGAACGCATCGTCATCGAACAAAACGCGCCGTGTGCCAAAAGCTATTAATAAAGCAATCCCAGCAATGCTAAAGCGGATTGAAAAGCATGGTGCAAAACCTTCTTCCCTTAAAAAAAAAAAAAAAATGCCGTCTACGCCTGCAATCTGCAAGCGCCTCGTACAGTACAGTACTTATTTTTTCTGGCAACCTTAACCTCCTCCTTAATTGAATTAATCTCGCTGTTTTTCAACTATGTATGTGCCTATATATTCAAACAAAAAAAGATATTGTAAAATTAATAATAGCAACAATACCGATTCTCTATATATATTATCCATCACAATATTTTCATATTCATCATACTAGTATATTAAATATTATATATATGAATACACGATATTGCTCATCCCAATCAATAATTAAAAGTATCTATAAAGTGGTTCTAGTCAAATAAGTTGAACAATATAGAAAAAAGTATAGAAGATGAGGTATCCAACAACATCCATTTCAATAATAAATGGTTTATTTTCTATTATTATTATTACTATTACATTTTCCGTATCTTTATATCAAGCTTCAAGTAGGACAACTGTAAAACAATTATCAAATCAAGGGTGTCCTGTGTTAAAAAATATTACAGCATTTTTTGTAGATTTAGATGGAACAATGTATGTTCCTAATTCATTGATACCAGGTGCAAAAAAATTTGTTCAATGGATGGAAGAGAAAGATATACCTTTTGTGTTTTTATCCAATAGTGGTGCCAAAGGTGCTTCCGGTGTCCAGGCAAAGTTCATGACTCCACCATACAAATTACAAGACAAACCAATAAAGATAACGCAGGCATATACATCTGCAAATGCATTGGCAATGTTATTACAAGATAAAGCTCCAAAGGGATCCCGTATATACATTGTTCAGGCAATTTCTAAATATGGAAACACCACAGATAGTTTTGTTAGAATCATCCATCGATTGATACCAAAAGATTTATTAGATTCATATGAATGGAGAACAGATTTAAATGAAAGTGAAATTTATCAATGGGCATATGATAGTAAAATCAATAATTTCCCAACCTTTGTCGTATTTAGTAATGACGGTCAAATCAGTGATGAAGAAGATCCAGTTACTAATAAACCAGGTTATAATGATTGGTCGTATCGCATATTTTCTAATGCACAACAATTATTGGAAAATAATGCTATGTTTTTGAATCAAGCTCCTGATGCAGCACCATGGCCATTACGTAAGAATGGATTAATTTTAGATACACCAGGCCCTGGTCCATTTGTAACATTAATTAAATCCGCAATGTTTCCAACAGGTATCAATAATTCATTTTGTACAGGTAAAGGTGGAAATTTAGGTAGTGAATATATGTATAGCAAAGGTTTACAATTATTACGTTTACAAGGCTTTAAAGGTGGTAAAGAAAACATTGCAATGGTAGGAGATGTATTAGCAACAGATATCAAAGGTGGCAAAAGCTTTGGCGTGAATACTTTTTTAATGCTTTCTGGATGTAATACAATAGCAGATGAACCTTTTTTCCCAGGTGATGAACCAACTTGTGTATTTGGTTCTGTTGGCGATATACCATATTAGTACGATTGTATATAATAATATATACTCTAATAGATGGTTGATAAAATATGTGCGTTATAATTTGAGTATTTACGAGGAGTTGTCTATTATAAAATAAAGTGTTTTTAAAAATTGTTTGTGTTTTATTGTTGTTGTGCCATATTATTGTATCTTTTTTTTATACATACTGTAGTATGATAATGATGAACTACTATAATATACTTTTATTATTAATAACTTAATATATGATATTATGTGGTTAATAATTTATACCAACATTGATTTATTTACACACCTATATTATATATATATACACTGATAGTACATAATTTATATATATATATATATACTTCGGTATATAATATATAAAAACAACCATATAAATACAACATGTCAACTAAACCAATTGCTATTGTTACCGGCGCAAATGGTGTCTTTGGGCAATATATATGTCAAGGTATTATGAAAACTCATCAATTATATTGCATTGTAAGAAATGAAGAAAAAGGAAAGCAATTATTGAAATTTTTAAATGGTGTTGATGCTAAATATTTATTATGTGATTTATCCAAACCATCTTCAATTACTGCCTTAGCGAAGCAATTTGAAGGCAAAGCAGTACAATGTCTTATAAACAATGCGGCAATTACACCAAAAAAAAAAGCAACATCTGAAGAAACGGGTGAAGAATTGCAGTGGTGTGTAAATGTTTTAGCATATCATAGATTGACGAAAGCATTTTTACCAAATTTAAAATTGTCTTCTTCTCAACAAACTAATAATAAATCACGTGTTGTATTTGTCGCATCATTTTATGCTGGCGGCTTAAATCTAAATGATCCTGAATTCAAAAAACGATCTTATAGTTCCGATTCTGCATATCAGGCCTCAAAACAAGCAGATAGAATGCTTGCATTTGCATGGTCTAAACAATGTGATGATGTTTTATTTTCATCTTGCCATCCACATGTTGCTACATCGGCCGTATCACTTGGGTTAGGATTTGATTTAGATCGTTCAAAAAAAGCACAAATGCAAGGAGCTGTTACACCTTTGTATTGCGCATTGTCACCAAAGATCACGAAAAGTGGTTTGTTTTATAGTGATTCATCGTTAGAAGAATGTAATTTCTGTCAAGATGCAAATGGTGTCGATAAATTATGGAAAATGTGTGAATCATCTTCTTAAAAAAAGAAAGAGAGAGTGTCTGCGTTATACATTAAAGTCTTTTATTTTATACGAATCATTAATGAATTTAATATATACGAGTACTCGTATACGAAAATTAAATTTTTTTTTATAAAAAAATAGACATTTATCATTTAATTTAATAACCATTTTAAATTTTAATATCTAAACTAAAAAATATCTTAATTCATGATTATAAAAACTACAAGTGCCTAATAAATGTTTCTCCTCGCTACCCCATGCACCATTATAATTCCAATCAGCACCATATGCAAGTGCTTCCGCTGGATGTTCTGTATAATGCAAGACATTTTTTAATTGATTAGTTTCATCATTTCTATCATATTCAAGCACATGTACACCACCTCGCATTGATGCAGCAACTAATTGATTTTTACATTTACTATTTGGATTCCATTTAATACGCCATACACCACCACCAACATTGTATTCGGTTAAAGGTTGGATGCCAACTCCCTTGTTGCAAACCATTCTAGTATCCCAAATCCTTACGATACCATCATATCCACCTGTTGCTAATATGTATTCGTGATACTTTGAACTTTGTCCACTGCATACACCTGCTGCATTATTTGTTGGTTGTATTGAAAACAATGGTTTTGCATTTGCTCTTAAATCCCAACCTTTTAATTTTCCATCATCAGCACCGGTGTATATAACTTGATTGTTATGCCATCGATCGAACATACCAATCCAAACTTCCGTGTTGCTACCGTATAAATCATGAGCTCTCCATTTTAATATGGGGTTTCTTTCATTTGCAGGTTTATTGTTTAACATTGATTTATTAGCATAATCATTATAATAAGTACAATCCCATATGGCAACTGTACTATCAGAATGCGTTGTTAATAATTGATTTCTAAATGTTTGTCCATCATCGTCTACTAGACCCCAATCAAGAGATAAAACAATTTCACCAGGTGTCACAGCTTGAAACCGATTTATTTCTATAAACATTTCATTTTTCTCAATATTATTAGTTGCTTTTATTTCTGTAGCAGGAGGTTTTAATAACGATACATAACCCAACGATGTACCTACTGCTAATATTGGCGTGCCATTGTTGACTTTCCTATTATTATCATCTTTAACATAATACAACATACTACCCCATTTTGAATCTAATACACCACCTGAAAATTCAATCTTCTGTAAAAATGTTATATCGATATTTTTATTTACAGAATAAAATTGCACATTACCACAGCGTTTTTTGGTGCCTTCATCATATTTGTATGTTGATACAGCACATAAGTTGTAATATTTATTTACATGGCAAAATTCAACACTATCTGCTGGATATATTGTATCTATAACTTTCAAATTTATTGGAGTCGAAGTGTTTATCACTGGTTTCTTTTTTTCATTATTATTATTATTATTTACAATTTTATTTTCTTCATTATCCTTTTTATTTAACAAATTTGTTATATCTACATCCTTTATCTTTGCAACAACTTCAACGTTATTGGATGGATAAATTGGATCTATAGTTTTTAAACTTATTGGAGTCGAAGTGCTTATCACAGGTTTCTTTTTTTCAGTAGTATTATTATTTACAATTTTATTTTCTGGTAGTGACGAATAATAATTATTCTTATTATTGTCCTCCTCCTCCTCAGATTCTTCTTCATCATCATTTATGGTCATATTTGTTATCTTGGAAACGCCAAACATTTCCTTCATCATATCATCTTCCGAGTCGTCATCATCGTCAGACGACGATAATGTTATGTTACTTTGGATGATATTCATCTTTGTCTATCGTTACATAAGGTCTCTCTTTCTTCTTCCACCATAAACAACATATTCAATATAGCTATTCTTGTAAAAAATTCGTAATTTATCATCCATTATATAATAATAATTCCAGGTATTATAGGTACTGCTACTATGGAGATTTGCACATTTGCACCATTTTAATTTAAATTATTATTTTTGTTATGTAATCCCTTCTTTCTCCCCTTGATATAGGATTTAGTATACAAAACAGTACGAATTTCTACGGGTTGAAAGTTGAAAATCTATAAAGTCTAGAATAAGGGGATGGAAATTTTAAAAAAAAACACACACACACATGTATAATTTGTACACAAAACAATTTAATGTTACCTCTTCTTCTTTCTTCTACGATATTTATTAACACCACCTTTTCCATCTGTTCCTGTACTTCGAGGAGATAACATAACTGGTTTCCCACACAAACGTTCTGTTTCTATTAAAATCTTTTCAAATTTCTCTCGTTTATCTGTTTTCTCTGCATCATATTTTGGGCTATTATTTATTTTTAGTGTTTTAAGAATAACTGCTTTGAGCTTTGATTTGATCAGGTGTAGCTAGCTCTAGTGCTATTTCTATAGTATATGGTAAGATTAAGGTTATATTTACTGATTAATTTATATATTTTCAACACTTTGACTCTATGACACCTTCGTATCGTTCCTCCTTTTCATTATTATTATTTTCTAAATTCATTTCATCTTCTTTCATTGACATTTCCAATGCCAATTTCATTAAGCGATCATTTTCCTCATTACCCATTGAATGAAGAATGGTATCTACATTATTGTTGTTAGTATTCATTTCAGTTTTTGATAGTTCTAATGCAGCAGCAAATGCAAGTGCACCTTCGTCTGTTAAAGCATCTTCTTCAAACTCATAAAGTTTTGATTGCGATGACATTTTTTCGTTGTTATTATTGTGATTATCATCCTCTATATGATGGTTTACATTATTTACATTACTAGCATCCATCAATGAAGCTTCAATACCTTTCCTTAATTCTTCCTCTTCACTTTTTTGTAAGAAATTCACTGCCCATGTTAAATCATGGCCTGATGCAATATTATTATTGTTATTATTATTATTATAAGCTCTAACATTATTGGTATATTTATTTAAAGACAAATCAACAGCATTTTCTAATAATTTACTATTAGCATCACCAAGTTGATATTTAAGATTATCATATTGAGGCAATACAGTATTTAAAAACATTTGATTTAAATCATTCATTGTTGAATTCATAGCTTCAAAACGTGAAGATAAGTCGTTTAAATTTGAACTTAACTGTTTTGATTTTTCTAACGTTTCTTGAATGTTATTTTTTGTTTGTTGAATATTTTCACTAGTTGCTTTGCCAAATGATGATTTTTCATTTTCCATGGTTGTTACTACCTTCCTTTCTTTGTATTTATTATTATATACAGGTTTCAATTATGTATGTACGTATGTAGGTGTGTTTTATTTCTTTGATTTTGTTTTAATTTTGTTTGAATATTATATATTTTGTTTGTACAGTATTATTATAACTTTAACTTTGTAACGTAAAAGGTGTGTTTTTTTCCAGGTGGTCTTCCGCGTTTCCGTGTCTCGTCTAGACCGCTGCAGGTTTGAAAATAGTGTAGGCATTTTATATGGACACAGCACTAGCCTATTAGCATGAAAGCATTAATAACCTAATCAGGACACCAAACATTAGTATCACAGGATAGCACATAGTAAAGTATGTACACATGCCAGATGACATGCATAAACAACCCTTGAAGCATTGATGCATCATAAAAATATACACTTTCTCACTCATTCACTTGTGCATGGTGAAGAAAACGCTGTCCTCCATTAATACTTTATCACGACTGAGTGTTCAGCAATAATTATGAAAACTCGCTTGAATCTTTTACTCACAAAAAATTGCAAAAATTCATTGCTCTAGGCGTTGTGGAAGAAAAACTTAGTGCTACACCAGCTGTTAAATACCTTTAAAGTTGCTTAAATCCATTGTTCCACTGTATGCTTTAGGCACATCATGGCCGGTTTATATTCAGTAAATGATTTTAATACCGTTTTCGATTATTTCTTCACAGCATCTACCAATCAGATATTCACCCTCTATATATAAAAAAGAAGCAATGAAAGAGCATGAGAAGAAAAAGTTTGCAAAAGAAGTGCAGGAAAGAGATGATGTAAAAGCAGTAAAGTCAGTAATGGCAAAATGGAATGAAATATGTGCAGCATGTGTAAAAGCAAATACTCATGTCAAGGCAATGCAAGCTAACAATATTAGGATTACCAGCTTCAATAAATTCGATGTATGTAACGATTGAGGATCATCCTATACCATTTGGAATCGTGTCCGCGAAGTTGTTAAAACATAAAGAAAGAATAACGGGGGGAAAGAGAGAGAGGGATATATTTATTAACATTGATATAATATATGTATCGCTTCACAATAATAATAATATATATCGCTTCACAACAGTGATATATATTATGATACTCCTGTATATATCCATGTATTTTTTGACTTTTATTAGCTATTAATAAACCATCAACTACAATGCTGCTGTGTATATGCTATTCCGCTTTGCTGTGTCCATATATGGTCCTCTCCAGCTGTTTAAAAAATCGCCAGTTATTTTTCAAAAACCTCTTTTAATAACAACACTACTTACTATGGGGAAAATCATCATCGAATTACAAATACAGTAAGTGAAAATAAAACATATATATATATATATATATATTTGCACAAGAGTAAATATATCAGGATATAGATATATATAACAATTTGTAATACAATATATTATATAATATCAAAAAAACATACGACAATGTCTAGACGTGGAGGAAAAAATAGAGGACGTACATCTTCTCAAACTTCCAATCGTACGGATGATACTTCCAGTGAGGAAGATGATAGTGAAGAGGAAAATTCAAACTCACGTGGTAATAAAAAATATTCACAACCAGTTGTTATCTTTCGTACATCTTTACATAATACTATATTTGATGTATTTCGCTCAAGACCCGGGTGGGAAGAAACAGATAGTGATACGGATTGGGATATAAATTGGGCGGATGTTGGTTGGATTAGAGATTATTTTGATCATGTTCATATGGACGACCATCAACGTATTAATCACTTTCGTAACCATTATGAACTTACACGAAAAGATTTAATGGTTAAAAATTTAAAACGTATGAAAAGGCAGTTGGAAAGGACGGATACACATGCTGAAGCGGCGAAATATAATTTTTTCCCTGCGACATTTGTATTGCCAGCTGAATATGGTTTGTTTTTAGAAGAATTTAAACGTACACCAGGTAGTACTTGGATTATGAAACCAATTGGACGTGCACAAGGTAAAGGTATTTTTTTATTCAATAAATTAAATCAAATTAGTGAGTGGAAAAAAGATCATAAATGGAAAGCTGATGGGCCACAAGCTGAAGCATATGTTGCACAACGTTATATAGAAAGTCCATATTTAGTTGGTGGGAAAAAATTTGACATGCGTTTGTATGTACTAGTTACTTCCTTTTCCCCATTAACTATCTGGATGCATCGTGGTGGATTTTGTAGATTTTCCACACAACAATTTAATAAAGACGTGAAGGATATGAATAATTTATATATGCATTTAACAAATCATGCAATTCAAAAAACGGCAGATGAATATGAAAAAGGCAATGATTTAAAATGGAGTTTAAGAAATTTAAAATTACATTTAATGACAAGGCATGGGCGTGCGAAAGTTGAAAGAGCATTTTATGAAATGCAAATGACTATGGTTCGTACATTATTAGCTGTACAAAAAACAATGATACAAGATAAACATTGTTTTGAATTGTATGGTTATGATTTGATGCTTGATAGTGAATTAAATACATGGTTAATTGAAGTAAATGCATCTCCAGCATTGACTGCCAGTAATGAAGATGATTATGCATTGAAATTTGGAATGTTAGATGATATGGTTGATATCATTGATGTTGAAGGTAATCGTACTGGTGATGAAAAACGTGTTGGTGGTTTTGATTTAATATGGCAAAATGGACCATGTGAACCAAGTATACCTGGTAGACCATATGATGAGAAGAAAGGAAAAGAGTCATCACGACATCGATCATCAAGTGGTAGAATGTCTCGTACAAGTGCAGCTGTAGGTATGGCACATCAAATGAATAGTGTTACACCATTTTCATTTTTAGGATGTATAGTGGAAAGAGATGGTAAAGTTGATCCACGTAAACCACCACCAAAACCAAGAAGAAGGTAGAGAAAGAGTGTGTTATATGTTTTTAATATTAGTGCTTTGTAATGTGTGTGCGAGAAGAGAAAAAATGATTACCTCTCCAAAGTAAAAAAATATTAAAAATATATGCTGCTGTGTAATAAAATAATATGAAATATTTTTTATTAAAAATTGTCATAAAAATACTCGTATGAACCGTTAATTTTTTTATAATGCATATTTTATAATTTTTAATTAATGCATAACAATTATTTTTTAATTTACTCATGACAATTCCTACTCTCCAGAAAGAATACAATAACTGAGACAATAATATCTATCTCACTAAACTGAAAGATGGACAATGAATCGTATGATAACATTGCGATAGAGTTCATTGCATTAATTTATATATATATTTTTAATAAACACTACACCCCCTTTCATCGACGTTTTGCTAATTCCGATAAACTTTGCATCGATAAACTTCTTCGATGTCCTAAATTTTTAATATTTGATCGTATTAATCCATTATTCACATTACCTGCCATTGGATTTAATTGATTATTATATTGATTTTGTTGTTGACGCATTATATTATTCATAATTGTATTCATTTCCTCTTCATTTTGAGGTTCAACTTTTGCAATATCCCATGGTCCTGTAATTTCTCGTTTTAATTTTTGTAAATTAATAAAAAAACCTGGTGCAACTATGTTCAGTATCAAAATGGTTATTACATAAATGACTGTTAAAAAATATGCAATTTCATTTAACATTCTCCATACTAAGAAAAACAATGCAATGGTAAAAAGTAAATGCAAATTTTGTGAATACATACGTACAGCATGCCGGAAGATTGGAAAAACGCCAAATAAAGCAATAGAAAATGTAACAATGGCAAAACTATGACTATTAGATGTTAAACGTGATGCTAATAAAACAGATGCAAATATTGCAGCATTCAATGACAATGTACCATAAAACCAAAGTACTTCCACAAATCTATAATCATAAAATAATAAATGCAAAATAAAAAGCCATATTGTCAATGCATATATAGTATCATCGCTAAACGTTTTCGTTAATGTACGTAATACTGGGGAAAAAACCAATACAATAACAATAAATAAGGCACAATTTTTTATTGATTGGCCAACATTATGTAATGTAAAGTGTGAAGGCCATAAAATTAATTCTAACGTATAACCAAGTATAACAGTTGAAATATTGATTATCATTAATATATACAACCACCTTTCCTTCGCCGCGTGGTCTAATATGGACTTTGTCGTAGACTTTAATAATTGTGCAGCTTGTGTTTCATCCGTATGGGCAACAATAATACCACTTCTTTCAACAATAGCAGTTGGTGGAGCACCAACAACATCATGTGTAAATTTAAAGACACAACAAAAAATTAATACAATTAATATTTCTTGTGTTATATTTGCAGTACTTTTCACCAATGCCCAATAATTTCGTTCAACCACATTGACATTTGTTTTTAATTCTCTTAAGAATGTTTCATCTACATGATTATCAGCAAATGGTTGCTTTCTATATAATACTTTTTTCCACCTAACGTTTCTATTGTTGCTGTTGTTATTATTATTATTATTTTGATGTTTTTTTCTAAATGCCATGGTGGAGGAAAACTATATAAATATATATATATATATGTAGGCAGATAGATAAATAAATTTGGAAAATATATAAATTATAGATTTGGAGAAGAAACAAAAAGAAGTGAATAAAAGTTTCATACTTCTTTGATATTTTGAAAAATAATATGTATATGCAATACTATATTTTTTGACAGTTGTTTTGTGCTTTATTTTTTTTATCCACTTGCTTATTATTTTCTTATATGCAAACCAGCAAAAGCTGCACAGCTGGCAAGGAAAACTTCTTATAATGATATTATAGATAATAATAATAAATAATAATCAGTGTGCAGAATTTTCGCGCTTCCTAACTTCTAGCAATATTTACTTTTCCACGAAGGGGGAAATATAGAACTATTTTGTATATATACATATAACATCATGAAAAAGATTCAATCTAACTTTCGTTGTAACAAATACATGCACAGGCTTCGTTTTAAATATATATATTGTATATTATTTGTAATTTTTGCAGTTATTTTACCATTACGTATATTTTTTAATTATAATTATAAATATTTTACAAGATTATCACGTCGTATAACTGCCGTATCACAGGATATTGTCACACACGTAAAAATAATTGATTCTTTCCACAATAAAGAAGGATACGATTTTTACTCACGTACAAATTGTTTAACCAATGATACCATTAATAGAGTTACTTCAAAATTGGATAAGATTCATAAATTTACAAAATATTTACTTGTATCAGAATATGAAAATCTAGACCCATGTATATACCTGCCGTCATTATCATCAGCGCTAACAACACATAAAAAATATGTTAATAATTTAAAGACTTTTAGAGACGCTATAAATATACATAGTAAAAATATCTTAACAATAGTTATGACAGGTAGCCATGATAATCACAATCTTGCTGCTAATGCACGAAATACGTGGGGGAAAGACAGAGAAAATATCATGTTTATAAGTGACGACCATGAAAAGTCTATTGGTATTGAATCATTTCCAAATTTAAAAGGTAAATCATCCAAAACAGATGCACAGCATAGACAATTTACTGCAATGAAAGCAGTTTATAGAAATAAAAAGAAATATACAAATAAAAAATGGTATTTTTTAGTAGATGATGATACGTTTGTAAATTATAATCAATTACTTAATTTTGTTGCACGTTTAAATTACAAAATCCCTGTTATTTTTGGATTCATCTGGACGGAAAAAGAATGGCAAACAAAATTACCATTTCCAAGTGGTGGTGCAGGAATATTACTTTCTAAAGCTGCATTTGATAAAGTTGTACCAGAGCTATACGACGGCAAATGTCCGTTTAAAAGGGTAAATGACGTTACTATAGGGACTTGCGCAAACGCGTTGTCAATCCTCCTTGTACATACAAATAAATTAAGCCCAAATAACCAACCATATGCCGGGTTTTCCAAAAGCTTAAAAGGCCACATGCACCATGTTCCAAATCTTCTGCTTGATAAAATTACAATTCATTATGCAACAAATGATAAATTAATTAACGATATTTTAACATATTCTAATAAACGGGAAAAAATCGAAAATGAAATCAATAAAGTAAAATTAGAGATGTCGAACTGAAAAAACAGATAGGCGAAATTTTTGTGTTTAAAATAAGAAGTGTGCTTTTTGAATGTGTATGATACATAAATTTGCAGAGAACTACAAATGTCGAACAACTAATACGAACCACGAGTACGGTCTCCGTTCTTTCTGCTTCTAAACACCCCCATAGTATACCAGTATACCACCAGGTGGTATTTAGCCATCGGCCGATTACTAAACGTGTTTTCCAGACTTGCAGAAAATCCTGTTTTGTCTATAGTAATTTGAACCCTTAAAGTTGCAACATTTTTGTTATAGCACAAAAAAACTTCTTGGTGATATTTTGATGATGCACAAATTTATTTATTATATTATTGGTTGCATTGCAACGCTATTATTATATTATATTATTATTATTAGAATTATTATTGCACTATTTATTATTATTATTTATTATATTATTATTTTTGAATTTTTATTACTACTACTTTTATTAATTTTAGAAAAGACCAACGTGTACTACTACATAGAAAAGATAAAGGGCAACAATATAGTATAGAAGAAACAAAAAACAAAGACAAAGGAAAGAAGTATTAAGTGAAAATAAAGGTTTGTCAATAACCTGGAAAAAAAAAGAAGAAACTAAGGTGTAATAATTTCGAAAAGATGGATTCATTGAGAATATCCATTTTAATATTTATACCATACATGTGGATAGTAGCATATTTATTTATGGGACCAGATTTTGCTGTATTAGATGCAATGGGATTAAAAGTTGAGGATGAACACCCGGCACCATATCGTCTAAATGGTTTAAAGGAAGGACTACTATGTGTATGCTTTTATATGCCTGCATTCTATTACAATATCTATGAGATGATGTATACAACTGGTCTAGGACGTTCAACTGTACCATTTTGGCTAACTTTAATTATTGTCATGTTTGGTTCACCTTGGTCTGTTCTTCAAGGAGGTGCGTTGGATTTGCCATGTGGTTTATTTACATTATATGCATATTTTACACACAAAGACAACCTTGTAAAGACATTTGACGATCGCCTTGTAAACAGTTTGAACTTAGAATGGACAAAAGCACTCGTACAAATTTCTGGTTTTATTGAAGGCATATATGGCGTGTTTCTAGTATTTTCACCAGAGCATAAAATTATTGATAATAAATTTGTTTATGATCTTCAATTTTCAAATGCTGATACAAGGCATTTAGGGCTACGAAGTTATGGTATCTGTACATTAGTAATTGGTATGTTTTATATATATTGGTCAATACCATCAATGCAATTACAACATATGTATTATTTTGTTGGGATTTATCATTTATTGATCGCAACTGGAATGACAATATTGGCAAATAATACACTATACCCAGTTCCATTATCGTGTATGTATTTTGAAAGAATCTTTCATTTTGTTTCAGGTATATTAATTTTAGCAAGCTTTACGATGAGGCCATTCAAAACATTGACAATTTTTCAAAATGGACATTTGGTTCCTAATCAGAAAAAATTGAATGAGATCACATTGGATGAATTTAGAGAGTCTGACTCAAAGCAGGATACAAAGAAGGAAAAGAAGAAGGCAAAGAAGAAGACAGAGAAGAAGAAGAGGAGTAAAAAAAAAGATTAAAAAAATATGTGCATTTATATATTTTAAATTTATTATTTTTTTATTTAAAAAATGAAGTATCATTTACATCTCATATCTTTATTTACGTGTGTTATCATATATAATTTTTAAAGAAAATTTTAAATGTGTACTCGTACATGATACCATATATGATGCATAGAGAACATATCACTGCACACTGCACACTCTCTCTCTTTATTTTCTTTTTCACACATACACACACGCACATACGTACATCTTTCTCTAGACGTATGCAACACGCAAAACCTACTCTATTTGTTAAAATGAAAACACCCTAATCATCACCATCCTCCTCCTCATCATCATCACCTCCAAGAATTTCACCAAATGCATCAAATAATGCACCTATTGGTACTGCATAAATAGCAATACCAGCTACACATAAAAATACACATAACAATTTTCCAGGGAAACTGAAGTCAGTTTTTGCCCACTCCCCACCTAGGAAAATAGCAGTGAAATACAACGCACTTGGAATATCACCAAAACTACTATTGCATCCAGCTTTATGATCGTTGAATTCTTGGACAGTACACGAGTCTTCTCTCCAATTTAAATTATTTTTCTCAAACAAGTAAAATAAAACACCTGACAATAACCATACAATTAATGCCATTAATCCTGTTGCTTTCAGAACATTTTCAGATTCACGATATACATCATCCAATTTTGTAAATGCCTCACAGAAATGCTCTAATTGAAGGACACGGAATAGACGGAATACTCTGAAAATGACTGCCATGTCATGATCATTCGGATAAAAGATTTGTTGCACATACCATGGTGCTACCGCTATGAAGTCAACAACGCCAAAAAACGTCGTGCAATAGAAATATCTTGAATAGAAATGTTCTGGATCTTTCACAACACTGAAAACACGGCCTAGATATTCAATTGTAAATACAATCACTGAAAATGCCTCGAACGTATTAAATGCATGTTCTCCCCAACTTTCATTGATGTCTGGAATGGTCTCTAATACAACTGCAAAGATGTTTACTATAATCAATACAAAGATGAAATTGCTAAACCATTTGCCTAAGCCTTCCTCTGCATTTAAGAAATCATTGACACTTTGCATCAAACCATCGCAACATGGACTAACAGGTTTTTGCGTTGGCAATTCCCAACCTCCATAATTTTCAGCTACTTTTGTATCAGCACCTTGAGATTCTTCAACAACATCGGAGAAACCAGATGCAATCAAACCAGCTGGTATACTAACCAAACCAACACCAATTACGACCATGAAGAAGCAATTGACGCGGGCCCACGTGTCGTAGTTTACAATTGGAAAGTCACCCGTAAGATGGATAATCGTAACTGGCATTGCCATGAAAACATCTTTAAAACGATTTGCTTGTGTACAATTGCCGTTGCAACCATCTAATGGAATAGGATCAATATCATTTGCATAATCTTTGTATTCAGTTAAATACATTAATGCAGAGAATAACACAGTCAATACACCAGCTGCAAAGCCAGTGACCATTAACGGCGCTTTCTTAGCACGAATAACATCGTCCAACAAACTGATTGATGGTACGTATTTATCTAATTTAAATAAACGCATGATACGTAATAAACGGAAGTAATTATCGTACTGATCAACGATACCACCTGGTAATGCAGATGCAATGTAAAATGGTACAATTGCTAATAAATCAATAATTGAATAAAAGGAAAAAATGTAGCACACAATCTTTCCTATGGAACCAGGGTATCCTTCATATTCCGGATCTTCTGGCAATACGTATAAACGTGCAAGATATTCAACAGTGAAAAACAATACGGCAATCAATTCCAATGTGTCCATCCACATACAAATACTTTTTTCATCTTTTTCTTGTACTTGACTGCATCCAATACTATCAACAGTTTGTATGCTAGTAGTTACAATGGTCATGAAGATCAAAGCAAATATTAATGTTTCAAACCAACGCCCAGCGCTTGTTTTGCCTTCCATGAAATCAAACATATTTTGCCTGAAAGATTTTTGTTTTCTAGCAATTTCAATTCCATTCATATCAACTGCAGTATCGTCATTTTTCTTCCCTTCTTCTTCATCACCATCTTCATCATCATCATCACCACCATCTACCCAATCTTCAAAGCCGGCGCCTAAGATACCAATTGGAATACCGAATAAACCAACTGCAAATATACCAATCACACCAGTAATGATTTTACCCCACGTGGTAAAATGGCACAATGGTGATTCACCAGATAAATTCAACAATGTCATCCACATTGCATCTGGAATGGAATAGTAATAATATTGCATTTCTGGGTCTGGATTATTACGTTCAGCATAATACATCAATGTGGAGAAAAAGATCCAAAATACTAATGCAGTAAATCCAGTAACAATTAATACATCGCTTTGTGCACGAACTACGTCATCTAAAATAGTAAATGCCTCTGTATATTGCTCTGCTTTTAACATACGTAATAATCTCAATGCTCTTACAAACATTGCCCCAGTGGATTTTTTTGCTGTTGCATTTGATAAAAATAATTTTTCACCGTACCATGGCAAAATAGATAGTAAATCTACTAATGCATAGAATGACCACATCCAAGAAAGACGACCGGTAAATCCATCGAATTGTTCTACTTCCCCAATTGCATATAATCTCAACAAATATTCAATTGTAAATACAATTACACTAAATGTTTCAAAGCCTTCTAAGAAATTTTGCCATCCAACACTTTTTTCCACATATTCAGTAGTTTCAAACATAAACCCTAATACATTTAATATAATCAATGCAAAGATGAAATATTCAAATACTGTACCAGATTCCGTTTTTGCATGTAAAAAGTTAAATAAACGTCCACGAAAAGTTGATTCATCGCCAATTGTTTCTTTTTCACCTTTAACTTTCTTCTCTTCATCCTCTGGCAATGCATTCATTGACATCATACCTTTACCACCAAACGCACCTAATGCAGTAGCTGCTTTTACGGTCATAGCAGCGTTTCTCATTCGTTTTTGTGCTTCCAATTTCTTTTTTTCTTCACGTTTTTCTTGTAACAATTCATCGAAACCATTACCGAAAATACCAGCAGGTATACCAAATATGGCAACTGCAATAATGGCAGTAAATGAAGCGACTACACGTCCCCAACCACTATGATTATCAGCTAATGGAAATTCGCCAAATAAATTAACCAATGTGAAATACATAGACGTCAAAACACTTTGATATAAATTATAACATTGATTTTTTTTCGTACAACCACATGTCTCTGGTAAAACACGACCATAGCTATCGTATTGACATTTACTTTTCACTAATGTATCACATGGAACTGGGCAATAAATCATATCATTATTTGTACGTTCTGCTAAATAATACAACGCTGAGACAATAATCCATGTAGCAAAACCAACAAATCCAGTAACGCCAAGGATTTGAGCATTATTCACAAGGACATCATCAAACAATGTAAATGCTTCTAAGTATCGCCCTTCCAATCTCATCATACGAAATAAACGAAACATACGTAAAAATTGAGATGCTGGCAAATCACCTACATATAATAAGTCAATATAAAATGGTAAGATAGATACTAAATCGACAAGAGAGAAAAAAGAATAAATATATGGTAATCGACCATATGTACCTTGGTATTCTTTTTCTTCTGCGATGGCCCAAAATCTTACAATATAATCAACTGTAAAGACAGCAACAGTAAATATTTCCATAATGGAAGAATCCCCTAATTCATGTGTACCAATAAACCATACTCCACACCAATCGCATTTAGGTGCGTTTGGTACATATGTTGCATCAAACTGCGTTCCAACAACGAAGCCTAAGACGTTTAATAAAATTAAAAAGATAGTAAAACCTTCATAATATGCACCTATTGTAGTTTTCCCTTCAATAAAATCATACGCTGCTCGTCTTGACGTTTTTTCTCTTTCTCCACCAAAACCATTACTATTTAATAATGGCCTGGATTCTGTTGGCGATTCTTCCATCATTGTGCCACGTGCTGATAATATATTATTATATTTCGAAATTTTTAATATCGATGTTTATTAAAATATTTAAATATATATAATAAATAATGATTTAAAATATAATATAATGACAAAGCTTGGAAATAATTTATCAGCCTTTGTATATATGTATATTTATATATATATATATATATATATGCCTATATTGATATAGATATAAATGATATGATGTTTTCTATACAACAACAAATACACTTTCTCTTTTACATCTAAATTTACCTATATCCGGATATATATCCTATATTAATATTTGGAGTACATATTAATATTTTTTGTGTGGACGCGCTCAGAAAAACCCTGTCGTGTCTCGTGTCCCTAGTATAAAATTAGCACCGTTGCAGCCGCCTGGCTAGCTGGCTAGAGCTACTCTCTGGCAAAGTATAAAATTTGTTGGAAGCAGGTATAAAAATACCATTACAGCAATGCAAGCTGGCAAGCATTGTGCCATAATGTGCCAATAATTATTTTATATATATACATCATCATGTAAAATTATAAATACCGGATGTTAATATATTGTGAATGTATTATATAGTAGATTGATATTAGATTGATCAAACCAAATATTATTATTCATAAAAAGAACAATCTATGTCCTGGGCGAAGATATATATATATATATATTCTGTATTTCACATATTAATCGACCTGTCGACATAAACAAATATATATACATATATATAATATATAACAAAATACATTTTATTTTTTTTTTCATAATTTATTATTTAATAATAAAAACAAAAAAAAAAAGAGAAATAAATTGTAATTTCTGTATTAATAATTCTTCCTCAACAAATAAAAAATTTCCCCCAATAAATCATGGCTGAAGCAAGAAATGCTATTGAATACACGAAACAAAAACGTAATTTTGATTTATTTTTGGTTAATGAAAATGATGATGGAACAGTTACATTAACTTTAAAATTACCACATCCATATCGTTGGCGTCGTCATTGTGTAAAAATAGGATATCGGTGGCGTAACGTAATATTATATGGTTTATGGCCTGCATCCCCGATAACATTGTTAATTGTAACTATAACTTTAGTCTTGATAGCTTTATCTGCTAATCCAACCTCATGGTGGAGGACAGGATGGCTGGCACGGATTTTAACCTACTCAAATGAACTTTTTTGGCCAAAACAATTTTTGAATTATATATCGTTAGATGTTAGAATTGGTTATTTAGCAGCACTTGGGAGTATATGGATTGTATTTATTATCATGGCATTGGAACGTGGATTATTACGCTTTGTCTTGTCATGGAATGGTTGGATATATCGGCATAAAAAAGATCATGTATCAACACGTATGTGGCAATTTGCAACTAAAGTATTGACGGGATTTAAAAATCCAAGATTAACATATAGTTTTCAATCATCCTTGCCAACTATGCCAGTACCATATTTAGAAAATACGGTTACAAAATTTTTGGAATCAGTTAAACCTATCTTGGAAGAAAAAGAATATTTAAAATTAAAAGATTTAGGGGAAACTTTTATTGTAAACAATGGTGTGAAAATCAACCAATATTTGAAAATTAGAGCATTTTTATGGTCAACTAATTATGTAAGTGATATATGGGAGAAATATGTTTGGTTACGTGCACGTAATTCTTTATGTATTAATTCAAATTATTACATGTTGGATTTTTGTGATTTTGCACCATCACGTATAAGCGTTGCTCGTGCAGGAACATTAACTGCATTAATGGTTGATTTTCATATTTTATTACAAAAGGAACATGTAGAGCCAATTCGTATACGGGGGATCCGGCCTATATGCATGAATCAGTATGAACGTATGTTTGGTACTACACGTATACCAGGAAAGGAAAACGATGTATTGAAACATCGTGGTGATTCATCGAAACATATAGTGGTGATTAGACGTGGTGTATTCTTTAAAATTGAAGTAATTCGTTGGGATGGCCGTGTATCAAAACCATATGAAATTGAAGAACAATTTGCATATGTAAAACAAATTGCTGATCAAATGCATAATTTAGGACAAATTAAAGAATCGAATGGAAAATATTTAGCATCATTAACTGCAGCTACTCGTACAATTTGGGCAGAGGTACGGGAGGATAATTTTAGTGAAGGTGTAAATAAAGTATCATTAGATGAAATCGAAAAAGCATTATTCGTCGTTGTATTAGATACAAATTCACCAGCAACATGGAGAGAACGTGGTAGTTTAACAATGCATGGGGATGGTACAAATCGTTGGTTTGATAAAAGTGTATCATTAATTGTATATGAAAATGGACATGCTGGTTTAAATGCAGAACATTCATGGGCAGATGCCCCGGTCGTTGCACATATGTGGGAACATTGTTTATGTCATGAAATTGAACGTAATGGTAAATTTAGTTATCAAGACAATGGCCATGCATCGAATAAATCTACGAAAGGTAATAAAGATTTTGTACCTACAACTGTATTATTAAATAAAGTGAAATTATTGAAATTTCATTTAAATAAAAATGCATGTACATCTACACGCAATGCATTGAAATTTGCGAAAAATTTAATATGCGATTTACAATTAGAAGTATTCGGCCATGTAGATTATGGTAAAGGATTAGTGAAAAAAAATGGTTTATCGCCTGATGCATTTATTCAAATGGCATATCAACTTGCATATTATAGAGCACATGGTACGATGGCATTGACATATGAAGCTTGTATGGCACGTATGTTTCGAAATGGACGAACGGAGACGGTTAGGGTATTATCCGCGGAAAGCGTAAACTTTGTAAAAAGTATGATTGGTATTGCATCTATTAAAAGTAATGATACACATAACGACATTGATAATAATGGCGATGGATTGAATAATAGTAATGATGTTAAAAACAACGATTTAAAATTTTCATTGTTAAAAAAAGCATGTGATAAACATCAACATGCATATATTGATGCCATGTGTGGCCGTGGTGTGGAACGGCATATATTTGCGATGTATGTCGTTAGTATGTCCATGGATGCTGAATCTGAATTTCTACAAACTGCATTAAAAATTCCATGGCGTATGTCAACAAGCCAACAACCACAACGACAAACGAAAGTTTGGAATATTGTTCCAAAAGAAATTGATGATATTTGTATTAGTCCTGGTGGTGGATTTGGTCCAGTAACAGATGATGGATATGGTATATCATATATGTTTGCTGGTGAAGATAAGATTTTTTTCCATGTTAGTAGTAAACGTTCATCACCTATGAGTGATTCTGAAAAATTTTTGAATGTATTGAATAATGTATTGAAAGAAATGAAAGATTTATTGCTTTATAATATGGAAGAGAAAGGAAGGAGGAAGAAGGCGTTGTAGATGTGTGGTGTAATTATACATCATCTATAAATATTGTATAAAATATTTTTTAATTTTTATAAATTGAACCCTTCCCTCGTATTCTAGTTGCTACAGTAATGAAAAATGCCTATCAAATAAATTCATCATTATCGATGATAATAATATAATTAGAAGAATATATTTATTTTTATATTATCCCTAATACAAATCACCAATAACAACAACAACAACTACATCTACAATTATACTAAAAATCAAACCATCCACCCATCCAGCAATCTATCGTATGTATTATATATTATTATTACCAACATGATGCATACCGAGGAACAAATCAAACAACGTCCCGTCTTATTAATATTAGGTGATATACCAGTTGGAAGTGAAATTGGAATTGATTGTAAAATATGGAAAATTGCAGAAAAATTCAAAGGTATTGCTGCAATACCACTTGGTATACATTATGTACACTATACTGTAGCTGATAATAAAGATACAAATAATATCGGACAATTACGGACTGGATTCTTTGTCAATGTAAAACAAAGTGACGTGTTTATCTATATTTGGGATACGGCAAATGAAGTGTTAAATTTATTAAAAGATACAGAAGAAATTGAACGATATAAGCGTGGTATTTATAATGGTGCGTTTGAAAATAATTTAGGTGCATATCCTATGGAAGAATATACAAAATGGAATCAATTATCTAATCATATAACTTTGGAAGTTGTGAATAGAATTGAACCAATACAAAAAATCATATCAGCTTCATCAAAACCACTTGATAACAACGAGAAGCAAATGTTACAAAATGTAACCAAAAATGACGATAATAATAATAATAATAATGATGAAAAACAAATAGGAAACATACCATCACATATATTTTTTACAACTTTACCAAAAAATAATTTGTTTGATAGAAGTGATGCTTTTTTTACATTACTTTTAAAGGAATATAATAATAAATTTGAATTATTTTTAGGGGAATTACAATTTGCATTTATTTGTTTTTTAATTGGACAATCATTTGATGCATTTGATCAATGGAAAAATATGGTACATTTAATATGTTTATCAGAAAAAGCTTTATTATTATCGTTAGAAACTACTAATACATCATTATATAATAATAAAATGGATGTACTATCATTTTTTACAACATTTTTAAAAACATTACAATGTCAATTAAAAGAAATTCCATTTGATTTTTTCGGGAATGATTTATCGAAAGGTAATTTTTTAGAAGAATGTATAAAAAATTTATATTTTATTTGTGTTAAAGATGGCATCAATGATTGCACTACATCATGTCACCCAAATATTAAAATGGAAGTGATATCAATATTGAAATATTTAAAAGAAAATGTTGGATTGGATATTGAAAATAAGTATAATACTAAATATAGAAGCAATGGGTTTGTAGAAGGAGAAGAAGACGAAGAAGATTTACCTGTTGTTGTTGATTTGAATGCATCAATGTTTTAATGAGAAGAAGTGTGGTGGTTTTGTATAAATACTAGAGTATGTATTTGTACGAATATCGTAAAAAGTTAGAGTACGGTCTCTACTAAAAATTATTTTTTAGAGAGATATCTGAATTGATGTGCGAATTAAAAAATTATAAAATATTTTATTATAAATATTGTATAAAAAAAAATAAAAATGTATTTTGTACACAAAAAGATATTTATAATAACATTTATTTAACATTTATCGACGTCCTCTACCTCTGTTACTATACCCACGTCCACGTCCACGCCCCCGACCAGGATTATATCCCCCACCTCTACCTCTACCTCCACGACCACCACGCCATCGGCCCCGGCTACCACCCCTACCTCTACCTCTCCCACGTTTACTCATTTTATTACGATGACGTGTTAATTTCTCTTTATGCCATCTACCACTGGAATGATCTTCTAATTGTTTTACACTTGTAAATTGTTTATCGCATACATTACAATAAGTCATTTGTCTTTCTAATTTAGCAGCATTTCGATGTTCCATACTACGACGATGTTCCATTAATTCAGTTTCATTGTTAAAATCTAATTTACATATTCGACAATATAATGGCCGGTTTTGTGATGGTACATAACTTTTCATGGCTTCATTTAATTGTTTTTGCCAATATTTACTATCTCTACGGTCTTGATATTGATTGTTATTATTATTCTTTTTTTTTTCATTAGTTTTTTTATAATATTCTGGCAATTGATCAGGTGGTAATGGTGGTATACGTAAATCCTCATCGTTATCTACATCACTGTCATCACTATCACTACCATCACTGCTGCTGCTGCTACTGCTACTACTACTATTTTCCAAACTATCTTCTAATGCTTTAATTTTTTCTTCCAAAGTCATCAAATCAACAACTGGTGTATTATTATTATTATCATCACTTATTTTTTGTTTTTTTTCATTCTTTAATAATTGTCTTTCCATACCACCATCATCTCTATTTCTTTTTTTATCATTCATTTTTTGTTGTTGTTGTATATTTAATAAGGTAGTGATAAATATAAGCTGTACAATGTTTGAGTAGATGTGATGAATATTCATCAATAGTAGATTGTTATATATATAAAATTGATATTTTCATTATTATTATACTGGTATACTTTATTTTTCTCAATCGGAAAAAAAGGATTATGATTACATATTGAATACAGTCTATTATAATATGCACATACTATATACCAGTGTAACCAGTATGTCATATTATTAGGGCAGATGAGCTAGAGCTATTTTAATGTTGTTCCGTTGTTATTCCCTAATAACCCTGATCAGAACATGATAACATTAACATTGCCCCTTCATTCTTTCAAGTACCTTAATTGTTACATATTATTTACATTATTATTTATTTATTATATTTAGTTAGTAATTTTAAGTGATTCATAATTTTTAAGTTATCAATTGTTGTTTTACAGTAAGAACCTATTCGTAAGAATGTTTTGGGAAAATATACTGCTGTACATAGTACTGTTAGTTATAACTGTCACTAGAGCTGTGACTAGAGCTAGTATGAGGAGTACGAGTGGCCCCATCCATCATGTTCACTTTCTTCTTCTTCCTTTCTTTTGTTCAACACCATTTGCTGTGTCATTTTCACCCATATCTTATAAACGTATATATTGCTTGTAAATATATTTGTGTATTATTATCTTGGCGTGATGACTAATATATGTCGTCTTTCCATATATATATAAATTCAATATTAGAATATAGAATTATTGGTCTGCAAATGGGTGTAAAAATGTGTGTACATACATATATATGATGTATTTATTCATTTTCGAGTGGTGGATGTTCCTAATTCCTCCACTATGTGTTATCTGTACTGTACCGTTGTATTATAAAAAGTGATATAGAGGATGATGGTATTTTTAATGCTGTGTAATTGTAAGTAAGTATTAATATAGAAATACCATTTAACTTATATATTTTTATTTATGAAGTTAAAAAACACCTTCTTATAATAACATGGTTAATTACGAAATCTTGCATATTTATTCCCACTTTTTCGGTTTCTGCCTTTTGCAGCAGAGGAATTATTTTCTTTTAAACGTATGTCGTTTCCATTTGCATCGTAAAAATCACTTTCTTGTGGTGTAAATACCCAATTTAACAACATGCGTATTCCATAATAAATCAGTGTTCCCGGTAGGACTAAATATAATAACCAAAAATAATCACTATAAAGGGAGCCTAGCTGAACAACAAACGTTAATCCTAATAAATCAATATATTTGGAACCAGGTTGCACTTCGCTTTGTAAATCTAACATTCTTGCATTTCCTCTTGCACTGAGTAACAAATATGAAAACAAAATCGTTAAAAAGATAATGGTATAATATGCATATTGACGTCCAGACGTAAATGAACTACGATATATACCAATGCGAAAAATTAAATATATCACATTTATTGTTATAATAACAATATATAAATATTTTTTAAATTCTGCTAATAATTTTTGTCTTTTTTTCTCACCACTACCAGCCATAATGTATTACTATTATGTATTTTTTGTGTATGTGCGTTTTGCTATTATATGTGTGTGTATTGAATGAATATATATGAGATGTTTTTTTCTAACTGTATAAGAACGGAGTTGTTTATTCAATTCCAAGCCGGGCATCAAGCAGCTCTCCCATCACAACTGGAAATTGGAAATCCAGAATCCAGCGAGACAATTGTTGTAAGATAAGAAATCAACGACGCAATTAATCTTGCTGAAAATAAAATTGCCTCATCATTTAAATCATCATCCGCCATAAAAAACGTGCGTCGGTTTTTCTACAATAATTTTTAAATTTCTGTAATGGTGTGTTCATGTACTATTAATATTCATTCCAAATTCAATGGTGCTCAACCAAATAAAAACCTCGTTAGTAGCCAGAATTTGTTGATTGTATAAATTTCAACAATACAAAAGTCAATTTTAATACTGTGAGCCTCTTATCAGCTTTGACAAAGACCTGCAACCCACCTGGCTACCACAATAAATAGAATATACTAATGCACTAATACAGAAAAAAACTATACATACACATAAACAAACAAACGAAGCAAAACAAAACAAAACAAAATAAAACAACAAAGCATTAAAATAATTTTTGAATAATATATTTTAATAGTTAAACGTAAAACAAAAAAAAACAAAACAAAAACAAAAACAAAAACAAAAACAAATATGCCAGAACCAAAACAACAAACAACAAAATCAAAAAGAGGTGGTCGCAATCGCAGAAATAAAAAATTCCAAAAACCAAAAGTAAGTGACGTTACCGATGGTATGAAAAAAATGGGAATGAAAAACAAAGCACCAAAAGCACCACAAGCAAAAGCAAATGTGCCAGCAACAAAAACTTTCACACCAGAACAAACTGCATTACGTAATTTGTTAAGTGAAGTCGTTACTAAATGTAATGGTAAACAAGTTGAAGACGATGGTACAATTGCCATTGAACAATTCACTGCAGCCTTGACAACTGCAGAATTGGTAGTATCTTCTGACGTAACATCCATGATCGTTACTGAGCTTTTGAAAAGCAAAAGTGGCGCAGCACGTGAAGCTGGATGTAAAATCGTAACCGCAATCGCAACTAAATTGGGCGAAAGTGTAGTACCATCTTTATTTGCAATGAGTGGTATCGTATTAGCATTATGTGGTGATAAAAAAGCAAAAGGCGTAAGAGAATCCGCTGACGTTGCCGCAAACGCAGTTTTTGAAGTTGTACCTGCACCAGCAGTTCCAGTTTTTGTAAAACGTTTCATCTTAGAAGGTGACGAAAGCGGCTTAGCAGATTTAGCAAGATTCCAAACGAAAGTTACTTCATTGAAATTATTAAGCAAATCAGCAAAACAAGCACCACGTGAAATTGAAAGTTTAATGACAACGTTAGTTCCTATCATCTCTGACAAAATGTGGGATACACGTAAACAAGTTAAAGTACAAGCTGCTGATACATTGGAAGACGTATGCGATGCTATTGACAACATCGATTTGGAACCATTTATCCCATCAATGGTTGAAGCAATTGAAAAACCAGACACAGTTGCTGATTGCGTTTACGCATTGGCAGGTACCACATTCGTACAAACTGTTACCGCATCTGCTTTGTCCATCACATGCCCAATTTTGGAACGTGGTTTCAAAGAGCCAAAAACAGCTATTAAACGTAAATGTGCTGTTATCACGGAGAACATGGCAAAATTGGTTAAGAACCCAGCAGACGTTGCACCATTCCTTCCATTGATCGAGCCATTGCTTGAACACGGTTTGAAAACAATCTCTGATCCTGAATGCCGTAAACGTTTTGAGAAAGCACATGAAACTTTATTACGTGTTAGTAAAAAAGGTAAAGAAGCTGAACCAGTTACTATCACAACTGAGGATGTTCTTGCTACATTGAAAAAAAGTGTTAAAACAACAAACACAAGTGAAGAAAACGTTGTTGGTTATGTTGCTGACGTAGCAACTGCATTTTGCAATGTTACACGCAACGCAGAACCAAGTGCATGGAAAAAAACATTGACCGTTGCATTGAAGACTGCATTGAAAGGTGATGAAGCAGCTGCAAGCAAAGCAATCGAAACATTACGTCTTTACTGCAGTGCAAAATGCGGTATCATTGCTGGTCAAAGTGATGAAGTTGTTTTACAAGACGATGATGATGATGATCCAACTCCAGATCTTTGCGACTTAATGTTTTCATTAGCATACGGTTCTAACATTTTGTTGAACAACAGTCGCTTACATTTAAAAAAAGGTTACAAATACGGTATCATCGCTTCAAAAAGTGCAGGTAAAACTACCATGATGCGCGCAATCTCCAACGGCCAAGTGGAAGGTTTCCCAACAAGTGATGAAGTTCGTACCATCTTTATTGAAAACGATATCCAAGGTTCCCAAATGCAAATGAACACTTGCCAATATTTGGTTGATACCGTTGGATTCGGCATCAAAGTTACTGAACCAGAAGCAAGACAAATCTTAATAGACAATGGCTTTAATGAAGCTATGTGCAGCGGTTTGATCACCCAACTTTCCGGTGGATGGAAAATGAAGTTAGCCTTGATCCGTGCAACCATGCAAAAAGCAGATATCATGTTAATGGACGAGCCAACCAATCACTTAGATGTTTTGAACGTACAATGGGTTGTTGATTACATCAACAGTTTACCAAACGTAACATGTTTGATGGTATCTCACGACACGGCATTCATGGACAAAACCATTGACCACATCATCCATTTTCAAGATTTGAAATTGAATACGTACAAAGGCAATGTAACTGCATTCGTGAAACGTTTCCCAGAAGCAAAATCATACTTCGAACTTGGTTCAACTGATTTGGAATTCAAATTTCCATTACCAGGTATATTGGACGGCGTACGAAGCAAAGGTGCAGCTATTATGTCTATGACTGACGTTAACTTCACTTACCCTGGTGCTGCTAAACCACAATTGACCGGTGTAACTGCACGTTTATCAATGGCTTCTCGTGTTGCTATTGTTGGTGCAAATGGTGCCGGCAAAAGTACGATGATCAAATTGTTAACTGGTGAATTAAAACCAAGTACCGGTTTGGTTAAAAAGCATCCAAATTGCCGTTTCGCATATGTTGCGCAACATGCATTCCATCATATTGAACAGCATTTGGACAAATCTCCAAATGAATACATTCGTTGGAGATATGAAGGTGGTGAAGATAAAGAGGCACGTCAAAAGGCAACTGCACAAGTTTCAAAAGAAGAGCAAAAGAAAATGGACAAACCATTTGAAGTTTCTGTGAAACTAGAAGATGGTTCCACCAAAAAAGAAAAACGTGTTATTGAAAAATTGATGGCTCGCCGTAAAGTCAAGAAAGAATACCATTATGAAGTTAAATGGAAGGGCAAGACTATGGATGAAAATGCATGGTACCCTCGTGAGATGTTGGAAAAACGTGGTTTCTTGAAATGGATGAAAGCATTAGATGCACGTTTATCCGCTTCACAAGCAATGGGTAAACCATTAACCGCACGTAATGTTGAAGAGCATTTAGGTAACATTGGACTTGAAAGTGAACATGCGACACACAGTCGTATTCGCGATTTAAGTGGAGGCCAAAAAGTTAAAGTAGTTCTTGCTGCATGTACTTGGTCATGCCCACACGTTATCATTCTCGATGAACCTACTAATTATTTAGACCGTGATTCATTAGGTGCATTGAAAAAAGCAATTGATAACTTCGAAGGTGGTGTATGTTTAATTACGCACAACAAAGAATTCGCTGATGCTACCACACGTGTTACGTGGGTTGTTGCAAACAACAAATTGGACATTAAAGGTGATGCTGAATGGGAAAAATATGCAGCTGAACAAGAATTGATTCAACAAGAACAAGGTGATACCATGACTGATGCTATGGGTAACACAGTTAAGATCAAGAAAATCAAGAAAGTTGAAGAAATGTCTCGTGCTGAGATCAAGAAAAATAAAAAATTGATCAAATCAAAAATTAAGAATGGCGAAGATCTTGAAGAACATGAGCAAGATTGGGCAGATGAATGGAACATCGATTTTTAAAAACAAATCCAAAATACAAAAAAGAACCATTTCACATTTTCACAGTAAATGGTTTTATCGTCGTTGATATTATTAGAAAGAAAAATAATGAATTTTTAAGAAGAGGCCACACGTTTTTTTGTTTCGTGCCCTCTATCTTTGTAAATTACAATGTAAAGTAAAAATTTCCGTGTCTATAAGCGCTGCGTTTTTTTGTCGTACATATAGTTGCCTGTTTTAGTCCGGCCTATTTTTTTTAGTTGAACAAACTCGTTTAATATGATTCATGTTACGTCACCGTGATATCATATATATAATATAAATTAATATTGATTGTTCATCAAATAGGTTTCAGTATTAAATTCGGTAGTCAGGATGCTCAACCAACCCATAGAAGAGAAAGAATGTAAACACATTCTTTAGTTTATAATAAACTATGCAACGCACACGTTTGAAATTTGAATTTTTTCGATTAGAAATCATTGATGTAATTTAATCGATACCTTTGTTGTAGATCAATGCGACCTGTCAAACCGGATTGATTTATACAACAATAACATCGTTTACGTCTTAGGATTTTATAATCTTCCCCGAACAAGTTAAAAATATCTTTGGTGTATAACTGAGGTCAATTTAATATTATTGTTTCGGCAAATATTCCAATAAAACAACGAGATCAAGCTATATCGCTTTTAAAAGCAAATTGTGACTTTGAGTTTTATATAATTATAAAAATAAAAAAGTAAAAAAATAAAAAAAAATATATTTTAGAATTTATTAGAAAAAAAAAACTTACTACGGAGTCGTACGTACTCGTATCATGCGTGTATATTTCACATTTTACGAATCGTATAAAAATACATACGCGCGCGTATATTATTATATTATATATTAGCTATTAGCTACACACACGCACACACGCACATATTTTTACACGGTCGTATTAATTATCGCGGTAAAAATTTTACACAACACTTCTCGGTTTAAATAAACTCAATCTATTTTTACGTTTTGATTTTGGTTGCATTGCTTCATTTGATTTATTTACCAATTTACTCCATTTCATTTTACCAGAATCTGATACTACACGTTTTGAACGAGTAATTGACAAGGCCTTGTCATTATCATTGAACTTTAATTTATTGTGCTGTTTCATTGCTTTATTGACATGCGTTTCTTCAGAAAACTCTATGACTCCACGCCCAGACTTATTCTTACCTTTTCCACCTTTCATTAAATCGATGCCAATTATTGTCCCATATTCTTTAAATTTCTCTCCTATTTGGCGTACATCTATACTAGGTGGAATATTCGAAACAAATATCACTGTTTTTGGCAATTCTTTTTTCTTATAAGGACGTATTTTTAATGGCAAGTCTAAATACATTGTTCCATCAAGTTTTAAACCTTCGGTGACTCCATTGTTATTTTTAAAATCAACATAGCCAAAACCTTTACAAGATTTCCCATCAATGTGCATGACTAGTCTTGTTTCACGATATCCGTCAATATCTTTAAAAATATCGTTAAATGATTCTTTCGTAGCATTTGCTGGTATATTACACACGTAGATGGTGAATAATGAGGTTATTGGAATATTATACTTGTTTGAATTACTACTATTAGTATTTGTAACCTTGCTTTTTTTCATTTTCTTTTGCCCTGCTGCTGATTTACCAACCTTTTTTGCTTTACCAAATGTAATGCCAGTGGTATCCGCTTTATTCACCTCTGGCGTCGTGGTGGTTGGTGCTTCTTGATTGATATTGTTTTGAATATTTTCATGATTAGTTAATGTAGCCATATTGTGTTTTAAAATTGTACGTATGTATATATATATATACTTCCAATTGCTTTTGTTTGTGTCTCTCTTTCTATATCTTCTCTCTTCTTTCACTAATATTATGTACACTTGTTGTCTATTTTTTTTATGAAATATATAACGTTTGTACTAATAGTATTATGTGTATGTTATTTCATTTTTCAATAACCTGTAATATTACAAGCGGGCAAAAGTACGAAGGTATATTAATATAGCCTGGATAGCAAAGCCAGGAAAGGCACACAAGGAAATGACAACGTTCAACAACGATTTTCAGCTAAAAGGCAATCCAGCAATAATAATCTGGCAATGTGGCAATCATCCAGCAATATATCAGCTAAAAATGTATTTGTTGAATTAAGGGATTTGCCATAATTTTCCTTCTCTTCTTCATAGACGACTACTATCCTGGATAGCTACTGTAAATTTTTGCCATCACTCCACACTCCTCTTTGGCGGCTGCTGCTGGCTGCTGATGAATTTTCTTCTTTTGTTGTTGTTGTTGTGGTGTATGCTGGTATTGTGCTATGTTATTATGCTTCTTTTTATTGAATGAACATTATCATTTTGAATATAGATTTATACAGTATAATATCATTTACGTAGACAGATATCGATCAGATCAGAACAGAACAATATCAAGAACTTTC
>LT649263.1:41304-52241 GCA_900128395.1 Stramenopiles sp. TOSAG23-2 | reverse complement strand
ATGTAAAAAAGTGAATTTCCATCTAAAATATGATATTTTGTATGATTTCATATTAGTCGTATTTATATGTAATTTTAAGAAGATGGTGAAGTGGTTAAAATGACAATGTAATTTTTACATGTATTTTGTGTTTTAAAAAATGGATATTTTTATTATTTAATGATTTTTATTAATTTTGTAGTTTATTTTAGTCATTTCTGTAAATTAATAATTTATTTAAGTATAAATTTTAGTGTAAAAATTCGATGCTTAAATTTCTGCTATCCCTAATTTCTGAAAACAAGAAATGTCAAAATTATTTTGCCAATTGGTTGTATTTTGTGTTTTAAAAAATGGATATTTTTATAATTTCATGATTTCTATGAATTTTATACATTAGTTTTGTCATTTCTGTAAATTAATAATTTATTTAAGTACAAATTTTAGTGTAAAAATTTGATGCCAAAATTTCTGCTATCCCTAATTTCTGAAAACAAGAAATGTCAAAATTATTTTGCCAATTGATAGGAAAAATAGTATACTAGTGGAGCCTAAGTTTTAAAAGGTATTTTCAATGTTTTTCCTTTGTTTTCATGTAATGAAATGAAAAATCCATCATCACAACGATGAAATATAAGAATTTAGGTCATAAATGCTCATTTTAATGAAATTTGATAGAAAATATGCGCAATCTGGCAATCCCATGTAAATCGATTTAGTGTTAAACTTGCATCATTACAAAAACTGTTATATTTTTTTATAAAATTATATCGAGTACCAGGTGGTACACACTCACTTAAACGTTAAATGCGGCAAGCCGTAAACGACGGCATTGTATCGAACCCTTAATTTTAATGCAGGCTTATAATTAGCTAGCTCTTCTTCATATTTTTGTATTAATTTTGCATCTCTTGGTTTTCTAGGTTTCTCATTATAGCTACGTAATACCTCATGCAATGCATCCGATATACCCTTTCCACCTTTTAATTCAGGCATTAGTTTCAAATACAAGCGCCTGTTTGCATGCAAAGAATTTGCCCAATTATTTACAACGACACTATTAACACCACACATCGACATCATAGCAGCTGATTCGCGAGAGCGCTCTAATTTAATCATTTCTGGCACTTTTTGATTATTTAATTTTCCTTGTCTGCGATAGCTGCCATCAGTAGCGGTGTTTCCAAGAAGCAATGCCATTTGACAACCATTTAAACGCAACCCAACTAATTTTGACGGGGAGAAATACGACAAAGCACTTCCCAACCCGTAAAAGAGGAACATCCCGTTTTCCTTGCTTTTCAACAAAGTTTGCTGCCACTCGCTTAATGATGGAACATGTTGGTTTCCAATTACACCACTCCAATTATTTTCCATCCGCACGTTAAACGTTTGTATCGACTCCAATGGAGCTTCTGGATCATCAGGTTTGACATCTTTATCATCCTTATTTTCACCTTCCATATCGTCTTTCTTTGGTTTATCCTCATGCAATGGATCTACAATAAATGTTCCATTATTATAGGCGCCTTGGTTGCCACTGGATTTATAAGCATTAAGTCGATGGCCTGACATATGTATGGAGAAATCGCGACCAATAAATGGTTTAGAACCAACAGTATTTTCCACCTTTGTTTGGCGGAACAATTGCATCGCCTCCAAAGGCAAATCGCATATTCTCCAATCTGGTAATAAAACAACATATTCAACACCTCCCTTTGTCCATACGTTACTAATCATAGGAGTTTTTAATGCAGGTGCTAATAAATCTTCCATCTGAGCGCTTAATTGAATAAATTCTTGTTCATATGTATCATTTGTCTCAGCCGTTCTTTCGCCAACGTGTTCCCGGTCCCCATTTGGTCCATTTCTAGGCCCGAAACGAAGTAAAAATTGCGTATTTCGTTTTTTCCAATTTTCAAATTGTTCTAATAAATGTTTAAAATCAGATTGGTGTGATTCATCTAATTCAAACATAGAAGTGCCAGCATCGTAATTACACGATCCATCTTCATTATCTCCTTCCAACCGTCTTATGCATGCAACATGTACCTGTGACATCCCAGAATTAAATTGTATTGACAAATATGCAGTATTTGTTGAAGATTTTTGTACAATTGCACCCACATCTTCTGAACAACTAAGACGTTTTGAAATTTCACTGGTAGTATTTAAATAATTAAATGTTCTTTCATATTGGGAGTTGATTTCTGGATGTAAATATTGTTGCTGAAAACGTTTTGCTTCGCATGTAAATAAATACTCCCTCGAAGTTGCTTCTGATGCAGTCTGAAAGATACTGTAAAATGTTCTAGAAATTTCACAAGATTGATAAAGAAGCAAGGCTTTTGCTCCTTCAACTGGATTGATAGACCCGTAAGCATTTACAAGACCATATGCAGCCTCACCAACAACATCCCAATTCTTTGTGGCAACACCAGCTTTCACAGCACGATCAAGGAAATGTATTGCTTGTACGGTCAAACGATCGCCAACGCGTAAACGCTCTTGCTTGCAGTACAAATCTTCTTCTTGGTAATCTTCCCGATCATCTTCATCAGCTACACCACTACCTAACCATCTACCTAATAATTCCCCTTCAATTTCCGCACTGTGCAACATACTACATCCAACCCCACATAGCGTTTTTGCTTGGGTTTGTTTCACGGCGTTACCCATTGCATGAGCACTCGATGAGAGGATAACGCTGCTACCGCAGAATGAAACTTCTCGCTCCGCATCAGTTACAGGAGGTTTTGGTTCCGTAGCTTGTAACCATTTATCTACTATTGTTTCACTACCACTGCCGTTACCACCTTTAGATGCGTTCATACGCCTCAGATCCATACGCTTATGTCGACTTGTAGCTTCCTCCGTTTTAAACTGAACTATCGAGCGTTCCCTATACAAGTTTGCAATTTTTAACTTGAGCGATACCAAGGTACGTTCGATTGGGGAATTAATTTCCATTGCGACAGGATCTGTCACTACATTTGGTTTAATGCTTTCTAACGCACGCATTACATGCGTCATACTACGTTTTAAAAGGTTAATAACAAGGTCTTCACAATCATATTTACCCAAGTTGCTAATGTCTTCTACGTTCTTCACTACCGCAAGGCCTTTTAAACCCATTTTCAGTATCGCATCAGTATAGGAGTCAAAAACGCTTGGCAACAATACATTGCTGAAGCCCAATTTTTCTAAATCTTGTATGACTTTTTCAAATCTAGTATTACAAGCTCTCCAATCATCGTCAAAAGGAGATTCTTGCTTATATAAATTATAACATTCCTGGGATTGTAGTTTTGCAAGGTATGCATTGCATTCTAAAGACGCCATCCGAATATCTAAATCCCCAGCAGCACCCCCATCTTGTTGTACCGAGCTACGGCTGGTGCGTGGAGGCGATGGACTACTATTAATCGATTTTTTCTTCAATATACCAACGCCAACTTCTTCACCCGTGCGAGCTAATGAAATTATACTATCAAAAGCTTCAATTGCTTTTTGCAGTAATTTTATGGCTAAATTCGACCTTCGTGTGCTCGTATATACGTTGCATCGTCTTATAACACTCTTTAACGCATCGTATGTGTCCACAGTTGTGATACTTTCGTATATTGACACCTCCGAATACCTAATACTTTCTTCCTCTTTTCCTTCCATCATCTGAACATCCGCTTGAATGTCATTGATGCGATCAATACAATAATTATCTTTATATGCTTTACTATGACGCAACGATTCAACTAACAAAATTTTCGCGCTGTTAATGTTACCTAATTGACAACAAATTTCAGCCTGATCAATCCATATGTAGCGAATTTGCATAGATGATACAATTAAACGATTCATGCTATCATATCGCCTTTTCTCATTAGTATCATTTTCATCTTCAATTGTAACTCGGCGGGCACCACTACCGGTATCTTCACTATCACCTTCTAAAATAGCTTGCTCACGCTGGGAAAGATCCTCTTCATACATTTTTAACTCTTTTTCTGTTGGTAGATAATCACCACTAATGCCAAAAGCTTCTTTGCATCGTTGTTTTAAATTCAATGCATCATAATTAATAGCCATTTTGCTGCATACCAACCTCTTTAATGAATCTTTAGCATCCCCGCCTAAAACAAGACCACATAAGTATACGAGATGGTACACTGGAGCGGCATGAACATTATATCCGTATTTAATTAACATAGTAGATAATAGATTCAGACTATCTAATGTGCGCGCTATATTTCCAATGGTACTTCTATTCAGCAAATTCATTTTAGACATGCTATTGTCGCGACATATTTGCATTGCTTGATCATCAGAGGAAAAAATTGATACATCAGAATTTTCGTTAATCAAATTCTCTGAAATATTGAAAATATCATAGTTACACCATTCTATATCTGACTCTGGCATGGTAAATTTATTAACGTTTCCTTTCTCCTGTTGTGCTGTCACCCATTCCTGGTACGTTTGCTCACCTCTTTCCTCATCCGTCAAGGCAGTAAAAGCTTTGATATTTACTTTGTTGTTACAAGTATCAATTACCTGTGCAAGCAACTTCTTTGTGTAAGTTTGACTCAACAGCAAAAATTGTTGACGCTCATCAGCACGTTTAGCTACACGGGCTAATATACAAAATGCACGGATAATTTGCTCTAAGTGAACAATTTCCATTCTACTAGGTGTGCCATCATCTTCATCACTACCAATTACGGTGCTCGACAAAGCGCTAGTTGAAGCACGTGTGGAACCACGTCTAGTTCCACTTCCAACGCTAGAACGGCTTTTGGATCTTGCAGCACTACGTCTACTATCACGAGTCTTCCCGGTTTGGCGACTCACACGGCTAGGGGCACGGCTTGCACCATCATCAATATCATCAGCATCTTCCATAGCATCAATTTCTAATTCCATCAAATTATCGATCGCACCCATGCAATAACCAATAATATCTTGTCGTGGAAAACGATGAGAGTACAACCATTGTGCAAATTCTAACTGACAATCAACACAATCTAAAGTACCTTCTACGCATTGAATAGCATTTAAGTAAGCAGACATCTCAGCTTTTTCATCTGTACTGGATTCGGCCAATGTTATCCATGCACGTGCTTGCATTGATGCATCGCTTTGCTTCATCTTACTTAAACCTTCTGCAACGTTTCCACCAAGCTTACTCAAGAAAATAACACGGACGTTCCATAATGGTTTTTGCAAGGAACTAGGCACATATTGAAATGCTTCATCTACAGTATCTAAACCGTTCTTCCAATCTTCCGTATCCTTGTAGCAATCTAATAAAACTAAATACAAACGTAATCGTAATTTTAAGTCAGTCTGTTCACCAACTTCTGCCAATTTTGATAGTACTATTTTCAATGGGTGCTGCAACAAGCGTCTTGTTAACGGGGAAGAAACAAATGGAACGCAGCAATTCCACATTTGCCTAGCAATGGAAAGCGTAACCTTATTGTCTTGTGAACTTGCGGCCCAGCGGACTGCTAAATTATAATGTGTCAAAGCAGTAACTCTTAATTCTTCCCGTAAAGTCCTCTCCTGCCGTTCTGGGTCTATTAGCCGCTCAACAGCACTTCCCCAGACACATTCACTGATCGCATGCCATCGCCAAATATGTTTCGGTAGCTTTCTTCGCTCTTTTGCATTATCGGGCAATGCACTTGCACTGCAATTAGCACAAATCTGCGCCTCGCGATACTTGCCTAAATCTACTGCACATTGCGCTAACTTAGACCATAACTCTACCCATAGCTCATGCCCTTCCTCAACATCCTCTAACGTCTTTTCTATAACTGCACCAGGTTTAAAAGTCTTTTCTGCATCTTTCTTCTTCGTCTCTTCATCGAACGTCTCTTTAAACATCAATGCATTCCGACTATCTTTTAAAGTTTCCATAATTTTTACTAACATTGACCCTTTTTCACTATCATTCACTTCAGGCCTTCCTAATATTTCAACACCAGCAATCGACTCCAAAATGGTATCGCCATTACCAACCGGTCCCTTAACGCCACCAAGAATCTTTTGCGTCCTTGCTAAACAACGAATCAACGGTTTGACCACAGCTGGTCTATGTTTACCCATTTCTATCCCAATGTTGCATATTTCTTCCACTTTTCCACCGTTTTTTTCATATTCATATATCAAACTTAATCCTTCACAAATAGAGCAAGTCAATTGAAAATCAGTTGACCCAACTTCTTGCATGGTATTTAATGCCTTTTCCAAAGTGTCTTTTAAATTTGGTACAATTTTACTTAATCGTTGAGGTGCACCATTTGTATTTTCATCAGCTTGTAACGCTTTTACTTTATCAAGTCCATCCAAGATAGGCTCACGAAAAACATGATAATGATAATTCCATAAATAAATTGCACCATTTTCAACTAAAGCAGCATCATTTAAAAGTTTAGCTAGTTCAAGTCCTTGATCAATAACTTCAATAACTTTTACTTTTAATTTCAAAAATCGTGGTTGCAACGGTACGTCATTTCCACTTATAAGACCTAAAGCTTTAGGGGACAATCCATCTACACCTGCGGCACCTTCAAATAGATCCGGAGCAGCATTGGCAACTTGTTGTACGTAACATTGAGCTTTCGTGTAGCATGCTTCAACTTGTAAAATAACAATTTCCTTAAATTGGGTGACATCCCACGTTCCATCAATTATCCTATTACTAGTTTCATGTACTAAATCTACCAATTTTAAAGACCATGCCATACGCATAATATCAGCCCATAATACAATACCATCACTCTTAGCTCTTAATTGCTCCTTGGTTTCCTGTGTAGCATTCTCGACTTCTCCAGTGGTACTTAAAGGCGTTTCTGGCCTAAGTTCATCATTATTATCGTTTTGAAGGGCCTGCTCTTCTTCGTCGTCTTTTAACAATTTAACGCATCGCATCAATAACGAGCTGCGTAAATGCAAATCTTTCGCATCTTTTGCTTGCTCTAATAATATTGTTGCTTTTTCAACTGCTGTATCAGGTTCTAAATATATACTTGATTTCAACTCCAACTTTGCACGTAATGGTTTCAAAAAACGATCCAAAGGCCTTAGTGCATCTATATCGCCTTCTCCACCTGCTACGGAGCTAACTATACTAGCGGATGTGCCCGGTCGAGAACCACCTTTATCTTTTCCTTTCTTCTTCTTCTTCCCTTTTTTAGCTGGCGGTGGCGCACCACCCATCCCTTCGTTCTCCATTGCTGCCGCAATACCACCATAATCTAATGCTAATGCCTTATTGATTTGTACAGACGCTTTGGCTAAAAAATCTTGACTTATCTCACATTTTGCAACTTCAAAATGCAATTTCGCCCGTAATGCTTTCATGGGGGAATCCATCTCCTCCAAAGCACTTGCTGCTATGGTAAATAAACGATGTATGTGTTTTAATAAATGTGGTTGTAATAATGGCATAGATAAATTCCATGCCAACACACATCCTTCATGTAACAAATCAGGATCACCACTTCGTTTACATGCCATCAACACCCGTTCTAATCGTTTAACGGCTTCTACCCGCCTTGAGATTCTCATAGCACTAATCCTACGTTTATCCATTTTTAAAACACCCCCATCATCTTTGTTATGGTGCCTTCGTCTCGTCCTACGTGTTTCTCTAGGTTTATCTCGCAATGATTCTACAATCAGTTCACATCTTAAGAAATCAATTTGCATCCCAGCACGTCCTGGATTACCTTTTTGTTGTTCAAATAATTCAACAAAACTTTGTGCTAGATCAAAAAGACGATATTTAATTGCCAAACGTCCGGATTCGACAAGCAAATCGCTAATGAAGACACGGTTTCTACTACGTGTTGGAGATTCATTCCCTTCGTCACCATCACCATCTCCGGTATCACCGTTATCCCCTGCAAATAACGATAATAAATTTGATAATTCTTGCTCCGCTTCTTCTGGAGTCAATATCTCTGAGTTAAAACCTTGTATGGTAATAATTGCAATTCCTCTAACATTTTCCTTTTCGTTACCTTTTACTTCTGTTAAAATTTTGATCGCGTTCGAATCGTTACGAGCCATGTGCACATATAAACGCTTTACACTTTCTAATAAAGTTGTTGCTTCAGGAGCTAATTTTTTCTCAACAGATTCTTCTGCCAACGCCAATGCTTTTTTACTGTGTTCAATAGCATGTGCTGTGTCATTTGCATCGTCGTAACACCTTGATAATGTCATGTGATATTTTGTCCTCCAAATTAAGTCTTCATCATTGGTATCTTCCAATGCTTGTACAATTTTAGACATAGATGGTATTGCAAATTGCATAACACCTTTACGTAAGATTGTACGTGATATACGCCAATAATGTACACTTGCGTTGTAGACGAGAAAATCATACCTCGGTCTATTCTGTTCAAGTAGAACAATATCTAACGCTTCCATAATTATGCTAATGGCTTTTTCGGTTTGTTTCAGTGCTTTTGCACCCTCTAGCTTTGCACTTATAGTTTTTGCTCCTTCTAATTGCGCTTTTACAAACAATGCACGACAATAAAATTGGTTTTTAGGTGGATCTTGTAGAAAAAATTCGTGAACAGCAGTTTTTGCTATTCCTGGTTCTTCATTTGTTAATGCACTTTCAGCCGCTTTTGTTAATGAATCTGGTGCTGATAATTCCTCTCCTTCCCCTAATATACCATTTTGTCGCTCTCTGCCACGTATTAGTTGATTGAATGATGCCTTCAATAATTTCCTACCTTCTGCTTTTCGTTGGTCAAAGTCTTCGCCTTCATATTCTGGATCAGCAAAAGCTTTTGATAATTGTATATTCACACGTATTTTACGATCTAACGCCATTGTTTTATATTATTTTCTTTTCTTTATCTATAGTTACAAGTTTATACTTTTGTGTATTTATATATATATATATATATATATGTCTGATGTGTTATAAATTGATATATTAATTGAATATATTGATTGTTCTTTTGTGTTTCTATTAACCGTACTGACACACACACATTATTTTTCGTTGTAATTAAAATATATTTTATACGTTTGAATGTAATATATATGTATAAAATAACGGCATTTGTTATTATTTTCCTTCCTTGGCTAAATGTTGTTGTTTTCTCTGTTTGTTAATAGTAGCTATATAGGCTTGAATACAGTAGTATACCTGGTATACTAATACCATTACTGACGACTGGTATGTAGAAATACCTTAATATGATTTCTTGAACGTTTTTACAAAAAAATATTATTAATTCATTAATTGACGACCTTCGAGCTTTTAAAAAACCGTTTCCATGGGGAAAAAAATAATAAATTGTTACATCAACCTAGATGTACGTATATATATAGTATAATATAACAAATAGAAAGATAATCAAGAGAAAGGAATTATATAAAATATGTCACAGATGAAACCGGAAAAATATGGACATCGTATGTCCTCGTTGCATGATTGGACATACTATAAAATACCATATGAAGAAGGAAAAATTGATTTTAGTCGTAATCAAATTTCTGCACCTTCTTTTATGCGTTTATGTAATATATTAAGAAATGGGAAGGAAAAAGGTATTTATGTAACACAACCAGGTGAAAAATTACGAGAACCATGGAGAAAATATGACCATCCATTAGACTTATTGCAAAATAGTTTAGATTTAGCTGCTGGAAAAGATATTTCTACGCAAGAACAATTTCAAAATATACCAACCATATCTTCTTCTTCTTCCTCCTCCTCTTATAATACGAATAATAATGTACAAAATAGTGATGAAAATAAAAGCAATAATAATAATAACATTGACAGTAATAATAATTTGATTGACAAAACGATTTGTACCATACCTGGTGTAGAAGATGTTTATTTATCAAGGCATTTTTGTCGCCACTATTCCACCATATGTAATAAATTGTTATTGACTAAAGTTTTATTGCCATTAAAGAATTTATTAAAACATCGTGAAATAGAATATTTAAGAAAAGCATGTAGGCGAATATGGGTATTCGTCATGTATAAGCGTAGGCAAGAAAGAGAACATAAACGTATAACGCAAATTATGAATAAATTAGAAAAGCAGGGTCATCATAGATTTAGAGAAAAAGTTCGAGATATGATAATAGGATGGAAAGAAGTTGCACGGAAAGAACGTCTTCATTTCTTTTGGCAATATAAAATATTTCGTTTAACATGGTTATGGAAGCGTTGGAACGAGTATTTGAATCATCAAAAATGGAATAATTGCGGCGCCGTACGCTTATTTTTACGTATGGATAAAATTATAAAAAAATGGAATTTATATCAAACCGTACGTCGATTTATTACATGGAAAGAAAATACTGAAAGAATAAGCATAGAAATCTATAAAAAATGGAAAATACAAACAAAACGTGTTTTTTTGTATCGATGGAAACTTTGCTTAGAAGTTATTAAAAAAGAACGAGCAAAAATAAGCTATGATTTATCACGACTTCCACATATAGATGTAAATGCAGCAAATAATAGAAGAAAAGAAGTTGCACCGCCAAAATCGATAAAAGAAGTATTTTCAATGGCAAATTTACCAATTGCATCAACATCCAATACTACTGCATCTGATAATCCTGCCTTATTAGAATTGTTTGAAAGAATTAGAAAACGAATAATGAAAGAAAATTTTACAAAATGGTTTTATTATTATAGTTATAAAATTAAGATACGTCAAAAAATTAATGAAAGACGGGAAAAACGACGTCGTAATATAAAAAGGGTACATAGTCATCCAAATTCTTGTCATTTGCATGGTTGTATTGTTCCGTGCCCGCCAACCTGTACATACTATCAAGAACAAAGACGTCTACGTTTGTATGGATGGGAGGAAATTAAATTATAAAAAAATACTCGTATATATATGATAGGAAGTAGAGGGACAGTTATTGAGGTGCCCTCCCGTAAGGATGGAAAATTGAAA
>LT649263.1:0-41145 GCA_900128395.1 Stramenopiles sp. TOSAG23-2 | reverse complement strand
TAAATCATTTTTGATTTGAGATGTTAATAAACGGGAGTAAAAGAATTTTATATAACCATATGCATATGAGTATGATAAGAGAAAAACACATATATATGATATTAATATATATATATTTTAAAAATGTGTTTTCTTCCTACGCTTATTGTTAAAACTAATGTAAGGATTGTTTGATACGCCTCCAGGTGCTTCACTATCATTACTTTCATCATCAGCATCATCATCTATTACTATTGCGTTGGTGATGCTACTACCATTAATATTTTTATTACTGTTATTGCTTAGTATAAAATTTCCATTTGCTCGAACAAGTGTATTTTGCGTTGAAAGCTGTTGTGAAAATGCTTGCATGGGATTCAAATTGTTACTACTGGCAATGTTGTTATTATGATACAAATATGGGTTCGTATTCATGTTATTACTATTATTAGAACTATTATTAGAACTATTATTATAAATTGAAATTTGAGCATTCCTGGCATTGGCTAATTGCTGCTGCAGACGTAAATTTTGATTCACTCTAATTTGCATTTGTTGTTGTCGTATTTGCTGCTGTCTCATTAATTGATATTGTTGAACCTTTTGCTGTCGAAGTAAATTTTGTTGCAAGGATTGCAAATTTTGCGTATTATGGTTGGGCATTTGTTGTTGTGGGATAGAATTGCTGTTACTGTTGGAGTTCGTTCTTGTACGTTTTAAACGAATAACATTTCTATTGGTTCTTGGTAAAGCTGCTGTTGTACCATACTGAATGTTTGATGAATTGTTTTGTTCATCATCGTCTTCTTCATCATCTTTATCATCGTCATCGTCGTCTTCATCGTCATCGTCATCGTCATCCAGTTTCACTTCTCCCTGAACTATTTTCTGATGCAGTTCCTCGCGTATCTTAACCATCGTCTTGCCCTTATACATTGCACTTTTCCAACCATCATCTGTTCGTAACTTAGGATTAAACATTCGTTTGAAACTTAAAGCAAATGTACTTAAAGATGTATATCTAAATTGTCTGCCATTCGCCACTACAACTTCTATTTTACCATCTGGTAGTAAATTTGCTTTAATCGAATTTGTTTTGTATTTCACTTCTATCACATTTGTGCCTGGCGTTATTGCTCCTACTTTGATCATGTCATAAACAGTTATTCTATGCTCTAGACTTCGCTTTTGATGTCTGAGATACCGTGGTACAAACTTCATTCGTTTTCCGTACATATTATCTAGATCTCGAATTGGATTGCGTGAAAACGAACCTGCAACACCTTTGCGTTTCATGGTTAGCGGATTTCTTCGTTTAGGATACTGCTCGCGTATCATTGCCATATATTCTTTGATTCCATCGATTCCTTTATTTGCTACCTTTACAATTTCAGGGCCAATAACAACTTTCGTTGTCTTTATATCCTTCCATACCCCCAAACTCTTAAGCCCACGATTTGAATCATACCTATATACATCTTCTGTGTTTTTTTTAGTCATTCTTAGGAGCGGAACTTCCAAATTTTTTTCTAATTCGAAAATCATATCATTAACGCATTTTGTAATTGAATGTATGTGAGAGCGATACTCGGCATATTTCTTTTGAAATACAACACCAGGGCCAGGAACTATAATGCCCATGAAATCTACGCGTCTCCTTCTATTGTCTATCCAGTCGGTCTGTCGTTTAATGAACCACTTGTTTTGTTCGTATTGCAATCTAAAAGCTTCTGAAAGTATGAATGCTTTTTCCTCGTAGTCTTGTTTTTCAAGTATCCGAATAACTTTTTTCATAACTTCCTTCACTTTTCTATGGACTTTTATGACTTTGTTTTGTTGTGGGGCATCGGCATCATTATTATTACTAAGCATTGTAACATCATCATCCTCATCATCGTCGTCGTCGTCATGAAGAAGGTCGTCATCATCGTCTATTTCTTCAGCGCTTGTACCTTCGTCCTCATCGCCATCATCACTATTATATATATTTAGAATACTATTATTAGGATCCTCGTCTTCTTCCGCCATAGTACTTTTTGGGCCACGTACAACAAACGAGGGTTTTGAAAATGAGGAACGTATGGTTATGTAGTTCAAATTTTCCTTGCGTACATTATAATGCGACTGAATTTCTGCCTCGTTTCCTACGTCACCTACAGGTGTGCCTTGGTGCCACTGCTGCATCAAATCATCATGGACGCTTGCATCGTAAACTTTGTACATTTTTCTTGCTACCCTTTGGTCCGTTATAATTTGAGTACCATATGGATGTTTTAAATATATTAAATCATTTTTCAAAAGTGGACTTAAATTTTGTACAATTTCAACTTTTTTCTTTTCTTTTTCCCTCAGTAATTGTTCTTTTGTTTTTCTTCGCGGTTGTAATGGCGATAAACTGTTGTCTAAATAATTATCCATATCAAGATCATTGTCAAAGGCATTATAGTTTGATGGCATTTCATCCATAAAAACATTATCATCGGCTTCATTTTCGGAATCAGTAGCATTATCATCAGATTCTGTTGCCGCCCCGTCTGTGATGGCAGTAGTTGTTGTTGTTGTTGTTGTTGTCGTCATCGTCGTCGTTGATGGTGGTGGTGATGATGATGGTGATGGTGATGGTGATATATTAGTTCCCATGTCAGTTTCCATCATCATGCCATTACTATTGCTATTCTTATATTTTTCATTTTTCTTTTTTTCCTTTTGTTGTTTTATATAAAATGTTTTCTTCGCGTCAACACATGCTTTTTTATATTCAATCATTTGTAATTTCCATTTTTTGTTCATCTCTTGATGTTGTTTTTTATATGCATTTTGCTCTTCTGCAGATAGCTCCTTCCATTCATGACCTATCTGCCGCATTTGGGTAAAGTATCCTTCGCCTTCTAAACTACTTTTTGTATTAAGGCTTCCACTTGCTCTCATTTGTTGATCCAGTTCTGTTCTTCTTTTCTTCCTATATAAAAAGTATGCATTTGGTGGTTTTTTTGGTTTCGGCACATTATTTTCAACATATTCATCAGCAAGCATCGCCTGTATCAACTTGCTATCTTCTCCATTGCTCTTTCTGCCATTTTTGATTCCATATGTTTTTGGTGCAATAGATTTATTGAAGTCTCTACAACTGTTGTAATCAACATCAGGGTGTTGATTACTATTTTTATTTTCAAAATCATAATATTCTTTTAAAAAAGTTTCATACCTTTGCTGAATACGTTTTTTTATCACTCGCGCAATGGTTTGCTCACTCGTAGCTTGAAATAAATGAGATTTGTCGATAAAACCATCTCTAATTAAATGCCTTAATGCACCTAAGACAGTCTCAATGCTTTCACAAGTAGCATCCATTTGCCTTTGATATTTTTTAATTCTTCGCTGCTTCCTCCAATTTTTTTTTCTTGTAGCAATATAGATAGAAACGTTGTCTTTATCAACCTCATTTCTTTCTTCGTTAATATTATAACCTATATCATCATCAAGACAGGTAAATTTAAATATGGAATCGATTATTGGTTCAGATGGCTTTGACTTTTCGACTGGTGCTCTAGAATGAGCTTCGGCCAGCTGTTGAGTCCGTTGAATGTACTGTGATTGTGGCGGTCTTGGCTGTATCCTACGTGCGCCATTACTGCCATTATTATTTGCATAAAAATTTAAAGTATCTTGATGATTGTTGCCAAAACCATGTTGCATAGTTCGTACTGGTTGTCTATTGCCAGCGTGAGTACGTCCACTAAAAGAAACATATGGATTTGACTGCTGTTGTTTTTGCAACATTCTTGCATCTTTTAATCTTTGAGCATCTTGCGGACCAATCAAATTTTCAGCCCAAGGATAGTTCATCGATCTTGCTGAACCCATTTCATATGGTTTTCCGTGTGCAGCTTTCATATGATACCATAAACCACTTGCACCAGCATAAGATATGCTACAAACTGGACAAACAAATTTTGGCCTGCCATTTTGAGAGGCAGACATTTTTTTTTCGTTGCTGATGTAGTTTAGTATTTATCTTGATTCTTGTGTTTGTGGGGAAAAGCAGTAAAACATAAAAGTCGTATAAAATATGTTTTGTTTTGTATTCTTTTGAAGATGTATACTGATATATATATATCCATATGCCACCAGAGAGAGGTATATGTATGTGTTTACAAGAGTCAAATTTCAAATTTATTCCAATTGTTTCGAATCATAATAATTGCCTGGATTGCATTAATAATAATTGTTGCAATTTACAATCCAAAGTTAGTACCTGGTAGTATATAGACTATCTCGTAGATTAGATACCACCGGTGGTATAATACTAGATAGGTAGCTACATACAGTACCAGGTATTCCAGGTATTATTATATAATTTTTAATGCTATTTAGATGCTAATAGTCCATGACGTACAACCAACCAAAAATCACATATATTTTAATATTATTGAAACTATTGTTTACGGTGGTAGCTATTATTGAAATTATTCAAATATAGAATATTTAAATTATCATCTTCCTCCACTTTTTGTATTTATTCCAACTTCTTTCCTATACATGTTTTTATTTTGTGCCTTTATCCTCGTATATTATACTCGTAACACTGTTTGTTTTTACATGTGTTTCGTTTTGTTTTGGTACAGTCCTCTTAATAGCTAGAGCTAGCCCAGCTAGCTCTAGCTAGAGCTAGCCGTATTTCACCTACCGCCTATACCGCACTACCGCCTGGTATTATACAGTAATATAGGCTGTAGTCGTCTGTATGCTATAATATATGCTATATGGTGCTATGCCTCAATTTAAAAACATGTGGATCATGAATACGGTAAATTTCTATGATGTATGTGTGCGAATAATAATACCTGGTATTGTGCTATTCTTCGAATACAATATAAGCACACATGCACGCTATATTTTTTTTTTTTATTATTATTAGAATTATTGGAAAAACAAAATACCTTTATACTCCTACCATACACCATGCAAAAGTCTACTGTGTCTATACGTTATTCTTCTGTAATATCTAATATGGCTCTTAAACTAGCATTAAAAAGAGCAGCAAAAAACGGAGAGCGAATTATATTAGATCGGGGTAAACATATTCCAGTAAAAAATTGTGTAATTTGCCAGAGAGATTTTACATGGAGAAAGAAATGGGAAAATGTGTGGGATGATGTTACAACTTGTAGTAAAAAATGTAATAAAATTAGAAGAAGTCGTATGGCGGAGGAAAAAAAAAAAGCAAAAGATGTAAATAAATGTAACAGTGGTATTGTAATTAAAGGTCAAAAACCATGTGATCTATGTAAAAAGAACGTCAATCTGTTAATAAGATGTAATATAACACCAAAGTTAAAATGGAAAATGATATGTGGAAAATGTTGGAATTTACCTTCTGTAGCTAATGGAGTTGTAGACGGCGATAAAAATACAAACCCATATTATAAATATGGAGGCTTATGGAAAAATCTACATGTGTGAAAAAAAAATATTCGTGTAGTACATAATATATTACACACGTATATCTTAAAATATATAATATATTTAAGCACCCACATTTTTATAAAAAATTAAAACAAAATGAAAGAACTCTAATCCTGTCTCATCGATTGAAACTTGTACTACAATTATGCAACACCTCAACCAAAGGCTGTAAAAAGTGATTTCGACTTTCTTCTAATATGTCTTTAAATTTTAATACCGCATCACTTTCCGATAATTGCTGTTCCCACATTAGTTGCGATTTTAAGCGCTTTAAACGCGTATCAAATTTTGTTTCGTTAATTAAACTTGGTATACAACTAAATTTTACATAATGTAATGCACGAATCAAAATTGTGCTCGCACGTCGTAAATCAACAAATCCTTTTAAACATAAGTTTTCAAATTTTTCATAATATGGACTACCAACACCACCCAGTGCATGCACTACACAGCCGTCTAAACGAATTTTTGGCGGTGTGTATTTCTGTTCATGAGGATCTTTACCAAAAATGTATCCAAAATCTACATGAAATATATCACCTTGATCCGTCATCATTAAATTATCTAAATGCCTATCGCCAAGTGCAAGTACATATGAATATAAACATGCACCAGCGCAACTTTCAACTAGATTATTCATAACTTGTTCCTTATTTGCCTCCAATGATTTTGCAAGAAATCCTGGTGCGTATTGTATTGGAAATTCGTATTTGATCTCGTTGATACTTTTTGCATTTGGTACGACTTCTACACATCCTTCGGTGCGACTACGTGCAATGATGTCGTACGTTAAAATTTTAACTTTTGTGCCAGAGTTGTTTAATATATTCTGTATTAAACTACAAAAGCTCATGACAATCTGATCTTGTCGTAAATCGTCACCACATTTAAAAATGATTCCAGTATTTAAATTAGTATTATTACTCCGTTCAATAGCATCGATATCATTATTCGTCTTCGTCTCTTCATTTGGCGGATTTGATAATTTAACCTCCTCTTGACCTGACGGTACGCTTACATCTAACGGGGCACCAGTACTATTACTTTCAATATTTACTTGAAAGAAAATTTTAATTGGTAAACAAGAAGTTGGATATACATATAGATCATCAATTAAAACGTTTGTAATTTGTTTATTATAGGATGTTGGTAACCAGCTTTCATTCAAATTATTCCAAAATTTCACATCAGCTTGTAAACTTGTCAATAATTTACTTGCACCAACTTTGTCTTTACCGCCTGCTTTGGCCCATATTTCTTGTATACTTTCCAACAAATTTTCTTGCGATTTTACTATATTCAGTTTATTATTATTTACATCACCAGCTTGTTGAGATTTGCCCATTAATTCTTCAAACACATGTTTTATATTAGCCATTGATTTATCTTTATCAATAATGACATTGCCATTTTTAGTAGAAATATTATCTTCAGTACTATTATCATCACCTTGTTTTTCAGCGCTATTTGTATCATTATTATTATTATTATTATTTTCCTCCTCGTTTATTTGGGTGGAATTATTCATTATTGACGATGATATGCCATATTCCATTTCCGCTTTTAATGCAAAATATAGCTTACGATATATTGGCAACGATGCCAATGCACGCTTTATTAAAGATTTGCCAAGTAAAATACATTCATCCTCTTGGTCATTATTATTATTACCATCATCAGTCTTATCAACTGTTGTATTATTTTTAGCAACACCAATCCAAGCGTCTTTATCTGTTGCTATGCCTTCTAAAGAAAAATGGCGTATGTTATTGTAGCGTATAGCAGCTATCCAAAATGGCATGTGTAATTCAATTTCTTTATCAGTCAATTGATCAAAAAGTGCTATCCCTAATCTCCTATCTTGTTCCAAAGGACAAATTAATAAACATATAACTTGGTTTAACAGAGTAAAATTATCTACTGTTGATTCAACTGTACTTACCGGGTCATATAACCGTAATACAGATGAACCAGAAGAAACAGCATTGACTATAATATTATTCTCCTCCACTTTTGTTCGCGCGGAAGCACACATGGTAGTAATCGAATTTCCCATTTTGCTTGTATTAATATATCTGTATGTATGTATGTATGCATTTGCCAGTCTCTCTCTGTATACATATATATGTACATAATATATTTATTTGTGATTCATTTTATTAAGTTTTAGTCGTCTGTTTTAGGCAACTTAGTAGTAGTGGCATTTTTTAATCTCGAAAAAATTGATGAGAAAATTGATTATTGTTTTTGATAGGTATTAATTTCATTAATATTATGTACGTATATTAGTATTAAAGTACGAGTAGGTAAAAAGGGAATAATAAGGTTTTTGGTGGGAATTCCATGCCGTCTTCAAGTCTTCATTCGTGCATTGGCATTCCAGCATTCTGGCATTCTGGCATTCCAGGCATTCCAGCATTCCATTCCAATTATTTGCCTGTTTTGTTGCTTTAGCTTTCTGGCTTTCTGGCTTTTAGCCCCCACAAAAAAAGTTAAGCCTGTGTGGTGATGAGCACATGACGAATGACGATGATTGCTGGATTTGATGCAACAAAAAATACGATAGATATATGATGTAACTTATATATAACACAAAATAAATACAGTTAGACTGGATTATAAATACATGGGGTGTACTACACAACATGCTGGAATAAGAGGAAGAATAGGAATATAGTCGGTGGAAAACATACAAATAAAAAACAAGATGACGTCGCTTGCTGAATTGGAAAAAAAATTAGCATCCATAACAGGGGATGATAGTATGTATGATAATAATAATGACGTGGAGACAAATAATAATAATGGACAAGATGAAGTGAAAAAAAACAATATTAGTAGGAATAATAATATTACAGATAAAATTAACAATATGTCTATCAACAGTATTGATAATATTAAAAATGGATCTCAAAGAAATGGATTTGCAAATGGTAATGGATCAGTATCATCGTATTTGTCACCATCGTCATCATCATCTAAAATTAATACTAGTAATAAACCTGGTAAGATTTATGATCAAGAGTATACTGAAAAAATGTATAAGCGTGGTATGGAAAGTAAAGAAAAATTAAAGAAACGCCGTCAATCCATCCCAGAAGGCTGCACGTTTAACCCGACTATATCAAGTCGGTCTAAAAGGTTAGGTTCTATCTCAGGAAAAGCTACGCGTCGGAGTGGAAATGCATTTGAACGACTTTATAAAAATGCTGAAATAACAAAACATTCTATTGAAAAGTTAAGAGAAGAGGAACTTATGGAACAGTGTACGTTTCAACCAAAGATAAATACTTCATCTTCTGCTATCAAAAAAAAGAGTAACAAAAACAAAAATAGTGTAAATAACAACAGTAATAGTGGTGGTAGAGTCAGTAGATTTGATCGATTGTATGAAGATGCTGCACAGTCGCGTGCAAAATTAGCAAAGAAGAAAATAGATCATGATTCTAAAGTATTAACTTTTAAGCCGAAAATAACATCACGTGGCAGTCGTTCACGAAGTCCAGGTGGAAGGAAGCGATATGAAATGTTATACAACGATGGTAAAAAAGAACGCATTCAACGTAGGAAACAAGAAAAAGATGAAAAGGAAATCGTAGGGTGTACGTTTCAACCAAAAATTAATCGAAGACGATCAAGTAGTGCGAGAAGGTCGAGAGGTAGTGACAAAGCGCCAAAAGATGTATATGCACGCTTACAAGAATATGGAAAAAGAACCAATGCTAAATTGAAAAAAAAACGTGAAGCGAAAGATAAAGCGGAGTTGGAAGCATTAGGTTTAGTAGTAGCAACAGATAATAATACATCATTAGGAGATGGAAACAGTCCAAATAAAAAATTATCTCCAAAAAATGCACATAAAATGACAAAAGAGGAAATTGACAAAAGTGTAAATCGATTATCAAATGAATATATAAAAAAACGTGATGCAAAACTTAAAAAGCGAGAAAAAGAATTGAAGAAAGAAGAAGGTTTAACATTTCGTCCATCTATTAAACCATATCGCAGACCACAAAGTGCACGTCGAGCACGGCCAAATGAGAAACCACAAAGTAAAATATGGGAACGATTGCATAGGCAATCACAGGATACTGCGAAGCGTCAAGAACGTATAAAACAAGCAAAAGTTGAAAGGGAAATGGAAGAATGTACGTTTAAGCCTAAAGTTGGAAAGCGAAGTGCCAACATTATTGCCAAATCTAGACGTAGAGGACGTAGTCCAAGTCCATCTCCAAATGGTATATCACGTACTACTAGCAATAATGGAAGAGCAAGAAAAAGCAATGTATATAGTCCTGAAAGTAAAACGCCAGGAAAAGGAAATAGAAATTTATCAGTTTATTATCTTGAAGAACCCAATAGTAATAATAATAATTATAATAACAATAGTAAGACTAATGATGGCGTGGAAAGTGTTAATAGTACTACTCACAATAATAGCATGAACAATTCTACTATGAGTAATGGTCGTCAAAAACAGAAGACAATACCAATTTGGGAAAGATTATCGTATGATAAACGTGATATTGTAAATGAACGCGCTCAATTGAAATTACAGAAAGAAATTGATGAGTGTAAACCTAAAAAAAGATCACCACCAAAACGAGACGGAGTAGCAAAGCGTAAGCCTATTTGGGAAAGGTTAAATGAGCAAAGGAAAGATGTCGAAGCATTGGATGCCATGAAGGAATTTACTGAAATGCAAAAATGTACATTTAAGCCAAAGACAAGATGGGGTAAAGGCACCAGGACATCTGGTCGTAAACCAATTTGGGAGCGTTTAAATGAACGTAAGAATAAAACGGAATTAATGGAGGAAAGAGTTCAAAGCAAGATTAATGAAGAAAATGAGAAATTCGTTAAAAAAGCAAAAGGTAAAATTGTATCTCGTAATAAAGCAAAGTCTATTTTTGATAGATTGCATAAACAAAAACTAGGTGTTGTTAGAGGTTGGCAAGATCCATCTATGTCCAAATGAGAGAGAAGGTGTTGTTGAGAGAAAATCGTCATTTTTATTATAAAAAAATAAATTTATATTAAAAACGTACATTTTTTTGTATAACATTTTTAAATTACACGTAAAATATATACCGTGTACCGTATTAAAAAAATATTATGCATGTATATTATGCGCGAACAAAACGATTACGTTATCATGAGTAAATATTAAAAAATAAATATTATGCGTAAATTAACTCCCCTTTTAATATTACACACACACACACACACGGTATCATTAAATCATACGAACGTATACTCGGTGTATACTGATATCTTGTGTGTTATGATACACATGATGTATCATACAGTAATGCACCACACACACAATTCACATAAAAAATCAGTATCATATCACACATATATATATGATATATATATATTATCATTATATATATATACAATATATACATACATGTCTACATTCAAACTCTCTAAAAGAAAAACATGTAATAAGTGTGCACATAAACAACACGTAAACATACAGAAATATTATTAACATTAATGATATATTCATCCAACATATAAAACTAAAAATGATATCATAGATATCATATCATTAACTATATAATAATCATGCACACATTATTATCCACACAACCATATATATATATATATTTGTACGAATTTTAAACAACATAACCTAAAACTACCGTAACATCATCCGTTTTACCACCACTATAATCATAACCAAACAATGATGCATTTTTACTAAATGGACCATGTCGTTTCCTATCAACACCATAACGATGTGCAGTTGTTGCAATTATTTTTGAACATTTATCTAATGACTCATCTAATGCTTTGCTTTTTGTATCAACATATACATCAATATTTTCATTTATCAATTCTTCCAACTCATATTCAAAAACATTATCAAATACACCATCAGTCGCAGCTATTACTAAATCACCTATATTTACATCATATTCAATGAATTCAGCATTTTCTGGACCATCATTACTATTTGTACCTATTTGATATGGACAATTAAAAAAATGTGTTTGTTCTACAGTTTTGTAAATGAGTTTATATTCTTCTAAACAATTTGGATTTTCTTCACCACCACGACGAAAGATGCAAAAACCTGAATCACCTAAATTGCAAGATTGCAATTTACCTTTTAAGATACTAACAAGACATATAGTGCTGGTCCCAATAGATTCAACATTGTCATATGCTGTTTGTAGAATAAATCGTGGCTCTGGTATACCGGTGTCATTAACATAGTTTTCCGCATGTTTCATAAGTTCCCTTGAAAATTCACCGGCATCCACACCTAAATCACGCCAACCACCAACACCATCAGCTACACCAAGAACACGATCACATGATGATATCATAAAGGCATCCTCTCCATTTGTTTCTACCTTGTCTGGATGTGGTAAGTATGAGCTGGAGGTACGGAATTTTGATGGCGCATCGGGTATTGTTGTGTCATCGTCGCCTTTACTATTATTATTATTATTATTATTATTATTATTTGCTATTTTTGTAGATGAAATGGTTCTATATTGATTTAATGGAGGAAAGAAATCTTTATACAAACGGCGACAAGATGGAGTTGAAAAATATTTAGAACTGCGTTGTATAGTCGAAAACATATTTTTTTTACACAATGAAAACTTCTTGTGTTTCCTTTAATGTATATACCTATACGTTTGTTTGCTTCTCTTTGCACTCTTTGCACCATCTATCTATACGGAATAGTATATATATCTTTATAAAAGTGCTATATTATACCAGAGTACCACAGCAGACGCGAGATTAAGATACAGTAGTCTAGCAGTAGATCTATCATCTCGAGGACGAGCACCGAGGAGAGATCTATAAAAAGATCGTCGATGTGGCCAGATGGCAGATGGCCAGATGTGGCGGCCCTCATTAGCTACCTGGTAGACTACGAGGAGCCTTGTACATACAGGACAGCCAGACAGTAGTCTACACGCTACGAGGATACGAGCTATAATATAAATAACCCATTTTAATTTACAGTGCTGTTGACCTAATATACCTTATAATCATTTCCAGGATCCAGATCCAGGATGCATATTATTATATGAAGAAATACTAATATTACAGTATACTGTATATTAAAAATATATTGGGGTGTTATACTAAAAATATACACAATAATAATATTTTTAAACTTTTATTTTCTCCTCCTTCTACCACGCGTGTTTTTCTCTTTTTAAATCACCACAAAAACCTTTTCTCCTTCCTTTTCTTTATTCTTCATCTGAACTACTATCATATTTAATACTTCTTGTGGTCATTGAATCAATTTTTCCACCACGATAAGTACCACGTTTCTTTTTTGTTTTTTCGTGACGAAAATCTTTACCACGTGTTTGTAATAAAATTGCAGATGCACCAGCACCCCAACCTTCATCGCCAAATGTACCTTCATATGAATTATCAGCAAAACGTGTACCAGCAACACTTTCTAATTCTGCTTCAATATTAATACGACAAAAACGTTCTTTTTGATGACTTTTTACCGTTTTACTTTCAGCAGATGCTTTATTCGTAGTTTTTTTCACCATTTCATCATCTGAGGAATCAGAATCAGAAGAAGAATCATCTGATGAACCTTCAGATGAACTACCTTCACTACTACTTTCTGCTACAACTTTTGTTGTCGTTGGTGCATTGTTTTTTTTATTATCGGTATTGGTATTGCTTTTTACAGTCATCTTTACATCATCATCATCATCAGAGTCCGAACTAGAATCAGATGATGAGGAGGACGATGATGAATCGTCTGAACTACTTTTACCCTTTTCTGTTTTTCGTTTTTTCAATGGTGGATTTGTTGATGTACTTTTCTTATCATTATTATTATTATTATTATTATTATTATTATTATCAAAAGATAATTTTCGTTTTGTAGCACCAAGTTGCTTATCAAGTGATTTATTATTACCTTCATCATCTGAGGAAGATGAATCGCTATCACTACTACTACTACTGCTACTGCTACTACTGCTACTGCTGACATTAGCTTTAATAACAGGTTTTGGAACACCATTACTTTTCTTAACTACTACAGCAGCTTCAGTTTTTTTCGCAACGACATTTTTTGTCTTATTTTGCTCTTCATCATCTGAAGACGATGAATCGCTATCGCTACTACTACTGCTACTACTACTGTCTTTAGCATTCGTAATTGCTGCAGGTGCTTTTGTTCTTTGGCTAATAGCAGCAGAGCGTGAATCTTTTTCATTATCAGAGTCTGATGATGATGATGATGAGGAGGAGGAGGGCGATTCTTTATTGTTCTTTTTAACAGCAGGAACTACGTTGTTCGTTGCTGCAATTTTCTTTTCCTCTATTTTTTTACTTGGTTGCGATTTTACTTCTTCTTCATCATCGGAATCAGAATCTGAATCAGAGCTAGAATCACTATCACTACTACTTTCACTATCCGCATCGTTCTCATTCTCATCACTATCCCCTTTCTTGCTAGAAAATAAATCTTTTAATTTTATCGGTGTAGCTTTATTTAATACAGATTTTGCATCTCCTTTAAATACTTTATTGGATTCTTTTAAAAATTGCTCAGAAGTTTTCTTCATATTTTTTTGTTTCAAGTACTCATATACCATGGCACTCAATTCATTGGTATCGGTTTCATTATTTGTTGATGGCATGTTTGCTATTCTAATTGTTTCTTCTTTTGTTTGTATCTGTTTACATTGTTAGTTGTCTATCTGTCTATGTCTTCTCCTTATCTATAATAAATACATCTTCTATTAATACAATATATATGGTTGTAAAATCGTCTTCAATTCTTCATCACCATCCATTATAATAGCATGCCCGCAGCATCATCAAATTAATAAATAGCTATGTTAATGTAGTGTTGTTATTGCGAGTCGCTTTGATGATGGAGTTTGTTTTCGCGAAAAAAGAAGATGATGCTATGAACCTGTTAATAGTAATAAGAAAACAATATTGACAAATGCAAAATTTTTTACCACAAAAAATAGATTTAATTATATAAGGTAGATATAGATATAGATTTGGAAACTAATTAATGAAGGTAGATATTATATATAATTAAATAAAGCAAGTCATTTAACTTTTCATTTGTTATAATAATTATTAATGGAAAAATAAAAATAAAAATGGCAACGATAGTGGAAAATAATAATAATAAAAACGAAAATACTACGATTCCTTTAACAAAAATACAAGAAGAATTTTTCACGGCAATTGAAAATGGTGATATTAAAACGGTAGAAAAAATTTTATCTTCAAAAGATTCTACGTCATCTGTACCAGCGAATTTTCAAAATCCAAATAATGGTACTAGCGGCTTGATGTTAGCCGCAAAATTTGGACAACATGAAATTGTTAGTGTATTAATACAACATGGAGCACCATGGAATGCATTAGATCAATATGGAGAAAGTGCTGGTGACTATGCGTTAAAAGTGAATAACCAAAAAATGGTTAACCAATTAGTAAATATAGGAGTACAAGCTGAATTATTATTTGCTGCATTGGATGCAAATAAAGTGGCAAATAAAACGCAAGTGCCAAAAGCAAAGGAGAAAATTTTCATTGAGCGAAATGTTAGATACGAAGGAAATGCATTATTAGATGATGAAAATCGTGGTGTAATGATGCAATGGGAGGAACCATTGATGGAAGCACACGCGCAACTTTTATGCCAAAGTAAAGGCGATGTTTTAAACATAGGTTTTGGTATGGGTTATATTGATACAGCTATACAAAAATATCCTGTAAAATCACATACAATAATTGAAGCGCATCCGCAAGTATATAAAAAAATGATTGCTGATGGATGGGATAAGAAACCAAATGTTAAAATTGTTTTTGGACGATGGCAAGATGTAATCGATACCGTCGGTACATTTGATAGTGTTTATTTTGATACATTTGATGATGTTGGGCATTTAAGAGAATTTCATCAACATTTGCCGAAATTAGTTAGGCCTGGTGGAATGTATAGTTTTTTCAATGGAATATCTGATAATGTTTTTTTCCTTGGTGTTGCATGTGAATGTATTAAAATTGAGTTGACGCAAATGAATTTTACACAAATTGATTTTTATCCAGTTGATATTGATGTTAGTGATGAAGAAATATGGAAGGATACATCATTTCGATATTTTAATTCAAATCAATATTATTTGCCAGTATGTATTAAAGGGTGAGGGAGGAAAAAGTAAAAAAATATTTGTTGAGTGTCGTAATTTTCTTTGGTGTGTGTCATATATTCTCTCGGGGTGTAATAATGATACACTGTACAGTATGAACGGGTCGTATCATATCTCTCTTCTCACAAATTTTCCCATTATGTTTACAATCTCCTATCCATCATCATTGGCCTTGCCATTGGTTTTACTTCTTCAGATCGTTTGACAAATTGTATGTAGTCATTATAACTAGCTAAACCACCTTGATTTTTTGAAATATTGTTGAAAATTGCTTTCATTTCCATCGTATTTAATTTAGGCTGTGCCTTAATCAACTCACTCCAGCTTACTTTATTATCTTTGTTTTCGTCATATAATCTTAAAACCTTTTCCCAATGTTTCTCCATTGGTTTTGGCGCTACAGTGACAGGCTCCATTGGTTCCACCTTCGGTGCTTTAGGTTCACATGTAATTTTACCACATGGATATTTTGGACAACCGTTTTCATTCTTTTCCATACTTGGTTCAATAATACAATGTGGCTGTGGTGGCATACAACGTGGCATTGGGCACATAGTTGGAGGTTTCATTGGCTCCATTGGTGTAGGTCTCATTGGTTCCATTGGCTCACTTGGTGTAGGTCTCATTGGCTCACTTGGGGTTTCAGGTTCTTTTGGTGCATCTGGTACTTTTTTCGCATGTGTAACGAACTTTAAATAATCATTGTAGCTTGCTAAACCTTTTGGACCAGCGATTTTAATAAATATTGTTTTCATACGTAGAGTATTTAATTTTGGCGCTGCTGCAATAAGTTCTGCCCAGCTAATTTTATTGTCTTTATTTTCATCGTACAATCTTTTAATTTTATCCCAAACTAATGGTTTTGCTTCTGGCTCTGCACTACCGGTAGATGCTCCGGTTTCAGCTTTTGGTGATTCTTGTTCAGGTGCTGCACCACTTTGACCAGGAACTAATACAGGAACAGGCTCCGGTGTTATAACTACACGTCGTCTGTTCATCAAATGTTTGTATTAATAGAATTAAATATATATATATCATAACTAATATAAACATGGTATCTCACAGTAATTCGGCAACTAAAAAATTAATATGGGCATAGTACTAAATCACTCCCCCCACTTTTTAAATCTTTACGAAAGTGCTTTCCTCATCTTCCTCAGGTGATATTCCCCTCGTATTTTTGTTGTCGTTGTAGGTTAAGATACAACAATATTCGGGACACATTTTGAAGAATGTTGTACAATACTATATGTATACCTACCATGGCCTAATTGTATGGTAGCTAGTGTTATGAGTACTTTATGATATATATATGTATATATATATATATATGTCATAGAAATGAATGAATAGAAATAATAGATTTTCATTCATTCATTTAAATCGATTCATTAAGAAAACGAGTAAATCAACAAAGTATGTATTATATACATATCCATCAGAATAATATGATGAACAAATATCATATCGTATCAATTGTTATATTATTCATAATTGTTGGAATAATATTACCAAATAAACAAGTATTTGGAAAACAACTAATTACTGATAATGCATCACCATCAACAACAAAAACACAAACGCCAGCAACAATACCAGCATGTTGTGAAATTTGTCCACAACATTTTTATGAAGAATTAGCTTTAATTGAAGTCTCAATTAAGTAAAGTAAAATTACAAAAACCACCTGTTGGAATGTATGGTGGTGGTAAATGTTGTCCGATATGCGCAGCTGATTTCTTACCTCCAACGGATTATCGTGAAATTACTGAACCAGCTGGATCAACGCACGTATGGGCAGCAAGCTTATTAGAAGAACATTCAAATGCAAATGGATTATCATTTCAAAGTAGTAAAAGTAAAAAAAGTAGTCGTAAAAGTACTACTTCGAAAAAAATGAAAAAATCTACTAGGAAAACAAGTAAGAAAGGTGGTAAGAAAAAGAAAACATTGCCAGCAAAGGAGAAAACAAAAGGTGATCGTATGGCAGAAAGTAATAATATCCATCATGATATACCATGTTGCGATGTTTGTATTGCACAAATGTATCCACCGCGTGATTACATGGATGTAACTGAATTTATAGAAGTAATGGAAACCGTGAAAATGAAAGCAAAAGATAAAATCGAAACTAGAAACAAATTGAAAGCAAAAGGTCCAGCAGTACCATGTGGCTGTAGATTATGTCAATATAAAATGACTGGTTCCTATACGTCAATGAAAGAAAATAGAACACCGCAGAAACTTCCATTGAAACGCCCACGTAATCCAATGAATCATAGAAGATATTCATCAACCAGTGTTAGTAGTGCTTCTTCAACTGTAAATAGTTTGGGTAACGTTGCTGCAAATACAGCAGCAAATATGGCAGCTGGTGCAGCTATGAATGCATTGAGAATTTGAATGGAGTCGATTTTCTAAAAAAAAAATACGAATTTTTTAAATCTTATATATTATATACTTCGCGTATTATATTAAAGAATAATATTAAAATAATGCGAGTAATACCTGGCATCTATACTCTGGCAAGCGCAGAGTCTTTCCACCTTGAGATTTCCAGCTTGCCAGCTTGCTTACCTGGCAGCATAGTCTAATAATATCATTTATATACCACGATTCGTATAATATGAGATGTACGAAAATATATCATATATATCAACAATATCAAAAGAGACTTTTTTTTCCCAGAAGGTGTTCGAATAAGCTCATAATATCATTTTACGTATTTTTTAGAAAATATATTTCATACTCCGCACTGTTACACTCATATAACACTCCTCACTACTTCTCGTACGTAATAAAGATCTATCTCTCTCTATAAATATTTTTAGTACTATTATTTGTCAATATGAAACTCTATAATTCTATTTGTTTGTCCAATTATTTTAATTTTTTCATTACATTTTTCACTTAATATTACATTTGATAATTTATCACTCTTTTTATTGTTTGACTTCGAGGACGACGACGAGGATGACGATGATGCTTGTGGCAAATCAAGAACAGTGCCTGTAAATTTTGTATCCATAAAATTTAATGTTGGAGGTTTTGAATTTAAATTTATTTTGCACGTATCCATATTTTCACCAGTTAATTGTGAATTATTAAATTTTTCACCCCATTCAATATCTACAAATTGTATTATATCATATACCCCATTTTTCTGCAACTTTTTAGACATTATTTTAAATAATTATATAACCTTGTACATATGAAAGCGAACTAGATTGTGTTGGTTTGTTTTTCATATATACATTTATGTTGTGTTTCTTAATTTTGTTTTTCACTTTTAGTGGTGTAATTTGTTTTCCACAATTATTTTTTATTAATTTTTTACGTATGTATATGTAATCCAGTCGTATCGTAAATTAAAAATTAATATAGGATTATGTTTCAATTAAGTACAAATAGTTAGTAGTTAAATTTTTATAAAATTTTTACTCGTAAAACTTTTTGTATTTGACACATTGTTGAAATTTTCTTTTCGTCGTACTACGATGTTCTCTTGGCATGTTTTTATCTGCTTTTTTGTTTTCTTTGTTATATTATTATTTATTATCATTAATATATATATTGTTGTAATTAATTTATACAATCTTAAACTGTTTGTGTTATACCATAATGGAATGCATGTACACATATGATGTATGTGAATATAATGTTTTAAACATAATAATGCACTAATGTAACGTAAATGTTTTTTATGAGAAAAAGAAATAAAAAAGAAGAACAACGTCGTCGCGCGAGAGAGGGGTAACATCGTATTAAGGTATTTAGTAAATGAATAGCAGAAACAGATAGTCGTCTGCTAATGGAACAGAAAGGAGATGAAAAAATATTTACCTTATCGATACGAACGTGCGCACATAGTCGTCTACCACAAATAATACCAGGTATAGGTATTATAGCCTTAATTAGAAAAATATAAGGAAGCCCAAGATAACAATTTAAATATTTAAATTATTCTTACTGTAGCACCTTACTTCTTCAAAAAAATAAATACCGTATTGTTGGTATATCAGGGGGAAATATATTATAAATAATATAAAAAAAGATACCGAGAGGAGAAGATATCGATATAAAAAAAAATAGATACGACAATAATACAATATTAAATATACAATACAAAAAGGAAGAATAATAACAAATTTCATAATAGTATCTATAATACAATATGAAAATCACATCAATTGAAGTATACGATGTACGCTTTCCAACATCAAAAACATTAGCAGGTAGTGATGCTGTACATAAAAATCCAGATTATTCATGTGCCTATATTATAATTAATACTGATTCTGAAGACAAAGAATTAAAAGGCCATGGACTTACGTTTTCACTTGGGCGTGGAAATGAAGTTATTTGCAAAGCGATTGAAGCATTTTCTGCCAGATTATTCATGTGCCTATATTATAATTAATACTGATTCTGAAGACAAAGAATTAAAAGGCCATGGACTTACGTTTTCACTTGGGCGTGGAAATGAAGTTATTTGCAAAGCGATTGAAGCATTTTCTGAAGTATTAGTAGGAAAAGATTTTGAAAATGATATATTAAAAGATATGATGAATAAAGAAGATCATAAAGGTTTTTATTATCAAATCACACAAGATGGGCAGTTACGTTGGTTGGGCCCGGAAAAGGGTGTTATTCACATGGCTGCAGGTGCAATATTAAATGCAATTTGGGACCTTTGGGCAAGGAAAGAGAAGAAACCATTGTGGGAATTAGTCGTTGATATGGAACCAGAAGAACTAGTGGAATTTATTGATTTTAAACATATGACAGATTATATTGATAAAAAAGAAGCATTGGAGCTATTAAAAAAAGTTCGACCAGGATGGCAAGAACGAAAAGAGTTAATGAAAACACAAGGTTTTCGTGCATATACGACAAGTTGTGGATGGTTAGGATATTCAATTGAAAAAGTAAAAAAATTATGTGATGAAACATTGAAACAAGGTCATACGTATTTTAAAATGAAAGTTGGCAGTGCAAATGTACAAGAGGATATTGATCGTGCTGAGGCAATACGTTCCGTAATTGGTTATGATAATGGTAATTTTTTAATGATGGATGCAAATCAAAAATGGGATGTAACAGAAGCGATTGAGAAAATGAAATTATTATCGAAATTTAAACCATTATGGATTGAAGAACCAACAAATTGCGATGATATTTTAGGACATTTAACGGTTGCAAACGCATTGAAAGAATTTAGTGACATAGGAGTTGCTACTGGTGAAGTTGCAAATAGTAAAATTATATTTAAACAATTGATCCAAACGAATGCAATTAAATATTGTCAAATTGATTCTTGTCGTATAGCTGGGATAAGTGAAATATTATCTGTATTGCTAATGGCAGCAAAAGCAAAAATTAAAGTATGTCCACATGCTGGTGGTGTTGGTTTATGTGAATATGTAAGACATTTGGTAATGATTGATTATGTTTGTTTCAATCCTATAGATGAAATTGATCGTGTATGTGAAAGTACAGCAGTATTGCATGAATATTTTTACGATCCAGTTGATTTTAATAAAAACGATAGTGGGTTATTTTACAAAGCACCCATTAGATTTGGATATGCCGAAATGAAAAAAGAAAGTATTGAAAAATTTCAATTTCCAAATGGTGAGGAATGGAAGAAATGAGAGAGATTTAATATTTTTTTTTATAAAAAAAAAAAACGATCGTTACAAAGAAAGATAAAATACACAATTTACAAAACAAAAATTTTAAAAAATCCATTTCTCGCCCCTTTCTTTTTTTACAAATTTCTCCCCTCCAACATCTTTTTTAATGCCTCAATAACTGCATTACCTAATGCTACATAACCAAATTGATTATAATGATATGAACAAGGTTCTTTTCGGCACCAATCGCAATATGTATATAATTCACCACAATGATCTGTTATTACTTTATGCAAATCCAAAATAGGAATATTTTTGTTTGTCATAATTTCTGTTGCTATTCTATTTAAGTCCGCAACGACTGTGTCACCAATAGTTGTTAAAGGCATAAATGGTGTTGTTAATGCAAACATTAACTTGGCACCTGTTGCCATTAGTCGATTAGTAATATTTAATAATTGTGCTTTATATAATACTTCAGAAGATGTTTTATTATCCAAATCATGAAGTCCAAAATTAAACATAATTAAGTCCCATTTCACTGTTGTCTGTCTTTGAGTTTTTAAAAAATTATCCAAACAAGCAACACCTACCGAAGTAGCACCTGCACCACCGTCATGTTCATCCCATGGTGAATGTTGTAATTGTGTTAAATTATTTAAATTTTTGGCTACATAACCAGTATATCCAATAGATACGCTATCGCCTAATATCATAGTGTTAGGTAGTGTATTACTTGGTTCAAGATCAGGTCCTGGCATACAACATGCAACAGTAGGATGTGGTGGTTCCGCTACATGGCTTCTTTCATACATATTAGAACGAATTTTATGTTCTTGAATAAATGGTAATTGATTAGGTAATTTGCAACCAAACGTTGTTGGGCTATATTCTGCCTGACAACATTGCCCACCGGTTGGACAATGAGTTGTAGAGTTATCACATTGTATTATTGCATTTGTAATAAAAAAATTTCCAAGAAATACAATTAAAAAAGCATAACAATGTGTATGAGTATGATGTTGTTTCATGATTAATATATGTTTTATACTAATAATTATTATCGTAACTAGGCTATATATATATGAGATGTAATTTGTATATGTAAACATGAATGATTGCATACCAACCTTTACCAGGATTAGTTAATACTGTATAACTTTTTTTTTATTATTAACAAGTTGAAGAAAAAACCGACGATGCACAAACAACAATTTTAAAGAAAAAAAACAACAATTTGATATTTTTAAGGTCCACCATCCGCTTCAAAACACTTGATTCAAGTATACCATTTAGTATACTGATAGGAATAAATATATCCTATATATTAGATATATATTAAGGTCACATTTTACAATGTAACAAATCTAAACTCAGCAGCTCCTCTCCAGAAGAATTACTCCGAGGAGTAGTTGAAAGATATAATGAATAATAAATAAATAAATAATACAAAATAACAATAATACAGTATATATGGTGAGAATGGAAATGGAAATAGTAGTAACAGAAATTTTATATTATTCTTGTATTTTATCAATCAAAAAGATAGTATACAAATATCATAAAGTTTATTATCAAGGTATATATATACATATATATTTAGTTTTTTTTTTCTTTTCATATACACATATAATATATATATAAATTAACAATGATTGAGTTTGTATTAATGGTAAATAAACAAGGTCAAACACGTTTGTCATCTTATTATTCTTGGTTAAGTATGGAGGAACGTGTTGCTTTAGAAAGTGAAGTTATTCGTAAATGTCTATCAAGAAACGAACTGCAATGCTCATTTATGGAGCATCGACAATACCGTGTTATATATCGACGATATGCATCATTGTTTTTTATAGTAGGTGTTGACTCTGGTCAAGAGAACGAGTTAGCTATATTAGAATTTATTCACGCTTTAGTAGAAACATTTGATAAATATTTTGAGAATGTTTGTGAGTTAGATATTATGTTTAATATTGAAAAGGCACATTTTTTATTGGATGAAATGGTTATGAATGGACGTGTCATTGAAACTAATAAAAACAATGTGTTGAAACCTATAAAATTAATGGAAATCGGTGAGAAGTAAAATAAAAAAGAAGACGAGAGAGAAAAGAGTATATATATATATATAAAAGTTTACCAATATATTTTTAAAATATAAATTGTATGATATTTTACACTAATATAATAATACGATTTAATCAAATATTTAAAAATATATATTTTTTACACACCATTCGAGTACATACTCCGTATATCACAAAATTTTTATCTCATCTCTCTCTCTCCAATTTTCAAACACTCCGTCTATACGGCTCGTATAAATTATATAAAACCAAATATCATGAGATAGATACTGATATTTTATACTCGTATAATAAACAAAATCATACGAGAAGCCATAATTATCATATTTTTAAAAATAATAAATATTTAAATTAATAATACGAACGCTTCGTCTATATATAAATATACTTCGTACTTTTTCTTATTACGTGGAGGATGATAATAATGTATCAATTTTCATATGATTTTTACCAAATTTTGTTTCTCCACTTAACCAACTATTATCAGTTGTGTCTAATTCTTTTTGTACAATTTCATTAATATCGTCTTCCACCATATCAGTCTTCTTTTCATTATCAATATGCTTCTTTTTATCAAATGAAAACATTGTTTTACTAATGTCTTTACTATTTTGTACATATGCCATTTTTTTATATTTTAAAATATGCAATTCACGTATAATTGCTTGATTACTTTCATCAAGTTTTAAAGCTTTACTTAAAATTTCCTTTGATTTCTCAAATTCATCATTTATACGATAAATTTGACCTTTATGATACATTGCCTTTACATTTGTTGGATCAAGTTGTAATGCTTGCCTTAGATTATTATGCGCATCACTGTAATTTTTCAAACGTTTTAAACATATTGAATAATTCAATAATGTCAATAAGCGTGAATTATTATATTCAATTTCTTCTTTATCAGTTTCTGCTATACAATATTCAAAATAGACTAAGGCACGATGATATCGATCCGCAGCACGGGCAAATTGCGCTTCACGAAAAAAATAATTACCTTCTTCCCTAAAGTCACGGCATGATTTTAATTTATCATCCCATGTCATATCCCATATAGCACGTTCAGCGCTATGATCGTGATTACACCCAGCCATCGGATTCATCATTGAATCTTTATCTCCATCTTTTTTCTTTTCTTTCATATCATCATCATCATCTTTTAAATTCTCAAATTTTTTATATATATTTGTCCAATCATGTACATTATTATTATGGCTATGAATCCTTTGTTTTCTATTGTTATTATTATTATTGAAGAAAGAGCCTGATAATCCACTCATTGTTTATATATATATATGTATGTATATATATTTCTATATATTATAATATTGTACATACACACATACAATATGATGTTATAATATTGTTGTATCTCCTTTTTGTCTATGATGATGAAGATGATGTATTATTGTAATGTATTATTCTGTATTATTATTTAATTTAGTAGTTTTTTAGTAAATATTAGTAGTTGGATGGTATAATAAGCAAGTAATTATAATGGTGGTTGATTTTTTTGGAGCATTTTGTACCAGGTTCATTATGATATATAGATGCTTAAAATCTACGAACGTTCGTAATTTATAATAATTTTACACTTCTCGTGTTAAGTAATATGCTTAATATATCATAATATATATGCATATATATATCCATCATTACTATATAAATTTTTTATTATTTGTACATGAGATTATATCATACGAGTATCATATTTATTTTGCTTTATATGATGCATTGCGTTTTCTCTCTCCACGATCATATATGGCATCACGAAATTCATCATATTCAATAAAACCATTGCCATCAGCACCGTCCAATTTGTAAATAAAACCTTCCAACACTTTTGTTGGTATTATCGAACCCAAGCGTTGCATAGCATACGCGATTCTACTGCTCCATATTTCTTTTTACCCACCATGATCTTATAAAATAATTCGTAGATGATATCTATCTATCTTTCTATATACCTATCTATCTATACCGTTTATGTTTGTAATTAAAACATATTCATATATATTAGACAATATATACATATGTTACATCTGTATATATATAAATTTATTCTCACATAAAAAAGGAGTTAAAAATATTAATAATAATAATTCATCAAGTAACGAACATACAACAATCACTGTAGCAGGCCTTAGCAGGGAGATACTATTGTTTAGATTATGATGAATACGAGGAGTAAACGTGTTATAATATCTACCTGGTAATAATAATTAGTAGCTCTATAATAGTGAGCCAGCCCAGCCAGGGTGCACACACAGAGAGGTGGAAAAGACTATAATAAAAAAGTGGACAAACGTGCAAACGGGGCTCATCAATAATTATTGTAATATTTCTGACACGTACATATACCACATATCGATAATAATTGTAATAACCTACCACCAGGTAAATGATAAATGTTCAACGTAGAGATGTAGATGAATGGATATATATAAGGAGAATATATTGAAACTAGAGTTTTAGTTTGTTTCCCACCTCTCTTCATAGTATAAGAAGGAAAATGAAAATCGATATATATTATATATTATCTTTCATTATAATTAGTATTACATGTTGTCAATTAGTACCATATATTAATTGTGAAGAGACACATATATTATTAAAAAAACATTTTCTTAGAAAAAAAAATGCTCGTCGTGGGAATGATCTATTCTATGTTGAATCAGATGGATTTGCAATGCTGCACCGTCGATTACCAAATGGTACAATTGCTGAAGTAGAAGATGAAGCAACACCTCCACAACAAGATGAAATTGTTACAACAACTTGTATACATGTGAAACATGCTGATGACAGTTTTGAAGATGTACAAGATGTACCATATTTAATCCCGATTATTAATAACACCGTAAACAGATTTTTCCATTACATGGTTGACACTGGCTCGATATGGAAACCAAAATATCCATTATGCAATGATGAAAAATATATACCAAAGCATCGCTGGAGTTTGAAGACAATTTTATTATCGCTAGTGAAGGAAAACTTAAAAGATGCATCTTTTAGAAAACAAGTAAATATATCAAGAATTGAATATGCATTGAAAAAAGTGTTGCCATCATATATTAAAGCGGTGCAAAATGAAACACGTAAGAATGCTTCATTATCAAAAGATTATGCACGTGTTAGAAAATACAAGCATGTATATGTTGAGAATGGTGAAGATGAAGTTACTAAAATCCAACAGTTGATAATAGAGCGATTGAAGCAACGTGAATTGTACCATAGGAAACATCAAAATTCAACATATTTTAAATATTATGGTCAATTTATGAATCAAGCAATTAATAATGCAGAATTCAATCCAAAGGTTTATAATGCTGTTAATGATGCTACAGTATCTACAAATGCCCGGAATAATATGACTAGAGAAAGTTTTATAAATGATTACATAGAACCTATAGTAGAAAATACAACCAAAGTAGAGAGAAAAAGGCAGAAACTAGAGGGGGAAATAGATAAGACAAAGATAGATATGGTTATTACGAAAGGCATCATTCGGCATGATAAACGTTTGATAGAACAGGTTAAATATGTGAAAATACCTAAACAAAATCAAATGTTCCAAAATTTATTGAAAGAGAATCAAATTAAAAGTAAAAAAATTGATTTTGAAAATGTTTTGAATTAAAATTTTGACACACTATAAGTGTGAACATTGTACTTATTTCAAAAGTGTTTCTAGAAAATAATTACCCAGCGTATAATATATGTGATACTGCATGGAAAATAAAGTGGTCGTGTCCCATTTTTTGAAATATACGAACCTATGGACTGTTCACATAACTTTCTTCGAGTGTGTCGTACCGGTTTCAGAGTACCTACTTGGTGCCAATTAATATCTAGAGTATTTAGCTTGCGGTGAGGTATGAGAGCTTTATTAAAAATATTGTATACATTTATTAGGATTAAATCCTTTTTTCTTAGAGATTGAGTATGCATAATTGAGAATTAGTGTTCGTCATTAATAGACACATCATAAAAAAATTTACCACGTAAAATTTTTCATCTCGGTAATTTCTGTGTTACAGAAATTATTGACACATTTTGTGAGATAGATATTAATATTGGCTTAGTCACTGCTGTATTCTTTTGAGAGTAGGAATTGTCTTAAATTAATTTTTTAAATAATTTTATATTATACGAGTATATTATATAAAAATATATGTTATGCGTAAATTAAATTTTACGTATTTACTCGCAGCCAAAAAGATCAGACCTATATTAAATTATTTAGATTTTAAACACCATATATATATTTCTACTGAACTGAATTGCATCTGCGCAAACTTCCTTTCCTAGCGACAGAATTCGAAATTTTGTTTTCTTGCGCTTTCTTCTTTGTTTCAAGAAGCAATTGACGATTGCATACTTGCATTTTCCATGCCTGTAAATTTCTTTTCAGATGATGCAAAGCTACATCCATGCTGATACCTTCAATTTGATCGATTTGAGTGAATAAAGGCGATACGACAAATTGTATAAATCCTATTTGAAATTCTGGTATAGGTTTGTCTGGATCAAAAAAGCCGTGTCCAATACCCCTCTCTTCCTCATCGTCATACTGCGCACGAAATTCTTCCATGATTTTATCTGTCCATTTTCGATATGTTTTCCATTGTTTGGATGGGTTGCTAACATCAGCTGCATGTAAAAGTAAACTAAGACAGCGATTATGGTTTTTAGGTAATCTTGCATCTAATCCATCATGATCTAAATCTAATGTTAAATTTCTAACAAGGTCTCCATGCTTTGCCATGTCTGTATGCAATATACTTTTGATCATTAACGCTCGAATATCAGAAGTTTCATCTTTTAAGAAACCGGATAAAAGAGACCATTTTTCTGTTTCCATTAATTCCATTGACCTTGCTATGTGATAATTTTCTAAAACAGATTGATCATGATATACTGTTGCTAAACGATGTTGTGTTGTGATCAGAAATTGATTGTTTCTTGCTGGGTGACCAACATCATGGACAGCTGCAGCAATCAAAATTGCAAAAACATTTGCATTAGATAGCTTACTAGTCATTTCTACATTATTTGACAATGTTGAGTACATCGTTTGCATCACATCTACACCATGAAGTGCGTTATGATATGGTACTAACTTATAATCGTTTGCAATATTTCCTAAATATTCCCAAACAGCTTCTTTTTCTATTGGTAAGATCTCAAATAGTCGAAATCGCGAAAGACACGAAATACCAACATATTGCATTGTCAGTTTACTATCGCTACCGAATGACTTAAATAAATCAAACACGTTAAATTCCCAAGATCTAATATTTTCTATTGTTGCATTTAATAACTTTACATCTTGTGGGAACATGTTAGTGAAAAAAGGTAACTCTACTATTTCATCTTCGTTTATAATCACCCCACGAAAATCCTCTTTAACGCTTCTTTTTTTACTCCTAGGTGCCATCTTTCGCTTTGTTGGCATACTGAGGGCACCGAATGTGTACAGGGTATTATGAATACTTTCTTGAGTAATGTGTTTTCCATTGTTTTGCTGGAAATCTGATATTTGGTGACTTAAATAAAGTTTTGTTTGTTTTTTGTTAACTGCTTTTGCTGTTACAATTAACTCTAAAAGTTCACCAAGCATATCGTTTGATAGCATCATAGGTAAACCTTTTTTATAGCCAATTTTCATTTGTTCCAATAAATTATGTTGATGTACACTAGACATGCCGAAAGTACTACTTCGTTTCCGCCGTACTGGACCGGGAAACGTATCTGACTTATACTGTGACTTAACAAAAACTTTACTATTATTACTATATGTAGTTCCTTTTTCGCCATCATCAAAACTATCTTTCTCATCGTCGGAGTTGTTATCTATACTAATATTACTCTTTCCATTACTACTGCCATTATTGTTGCTACTGTTTGTAGCCATTGAAGACGTTATTCTTTGGACTTTAATGCAGACACAGAACAAAAAAAGTTTATAAATATATATATATTTCCACCAAGGTGATATTACCAGTTATGTACTAATTGATGTGACTACATATATCATCTATCAATATACTGGTATTAATTAATAAGCACATAACTAATAATAATAAAATAAAATCCTGTGACAACAACACTATTCACATGTTAAAATGTTATTCTTTTTCTGATACCGTACCAGATAGTAAGCTGGTAAGGAGAGAAAGCCTGGAAATAAAGAGAGGAGGAGTTAGAGTTGTTGATATATAATAAATCGACGAGTTGTGCTTTTTGCATCAACTACTGTACGGTGGTAGTTTAAGTTGCACTCTAGAGAGGATATTATAGTACAGAGTACAGCATTATTAATTAATAGTATAGCACTATACAGTATATTGCAATATTGATTGAAAAAATAATCCGAATGCGTGGAATGCCAGGAATGCCAGGAATTACTCTGGACACCAGAGATTTTCCTTGCCAGTACCCTGACAAGGAGAACCGGAATGCTGGAATGCTGGAATGCCAGAATGCTGGAATGCCTGGAATCTGGAATGGCATCGTACCTAGTAGGAAAAAATAAAAAAGGCACCAAGAAACACTTTGGCACCTTGCCAGCTGGGCCAGCTGGCCAGCTTGCTAGGAAAAAACTCTAGTCGTCTATTATCTAATAGTATTACTATTAAAATAGCGATTACAGTAGCTATTGTCCTGTGTGGCCCCCGCCTGGCCCAGCTGGCTATGTAGGTTTCTGTGTGGTGCGTGGGTGGTTTCTTATATTCTAGTAAGTACAACTTTATCGGGCGGCGACATCGACAATCCATCTGGAAAATAATAAAACTACCTGTGGTATCTGGTATTTTATTAATAATTTATCTAATTAAAGTACTATTGTATACTTGTACTGTACTGTGCTACTGTACGTATTGCACTATTCTGTTTTGATGGGTGCTATAGCTATGATGAAGAAAGAAAGAAATGTTGCAAATAATAATGGCACAATGTATAATATTTTAAATGTGATACAATCAATAAATGGTATACTAATAATAACAAAATCAATAAACAATTAAACATATTGACACATATATGTATATAAAAGAGTATAGAAAAATTATTAAGACATAACATATTTACGAACTGTTTGAACAAAGGCAACTGATATTTCTTTTGTCAATACGAAAAGTATATATATTATATGTACATTATATATACATATATATATATACGTTTATAGTTTTTTTGTACGAAAAACACATTTTTTTTTGTTTATATTGTTGTCATTTTTCACGCATTTTAAATTTCTCTTAGTGCTAGATAATTATTGTTTACACTTAGTTTTTGTATTTAATTATATTTAAATACATTTTGGTCCTATCAGCTGCTTTCTCTGCTTGTTTATTTGATAATATTTAATTAAGCAACGATATGGGGAGGAAGAAAACCAGTAGGAAACGCTCCTCACGGGGCGGTAAGAAAGCTTCACCAACCCCAAAAGCAAAAAAATTGATAGCGGCATCAACAACTAAGAAAATACCACCATCCACCGTTGCGATCGAATCGTTAGCTGCACTCATAGCTACATTACCAAAAAGTGACCCAAGATGGAATGCCATTTCCAAATGGATTTTTAATGTTGCAGGCGGCATGCATGAAATAGCTTACATCCACAAAGCATTGACTAAAGCTACTACTGAAACTGGTGCTACAAGTAGCAAAAAAACTCCTGGAACCCTACACGGTAGCAGCAATAGTAGTAATAATGATAATAATAATAATAATAGTAATAACAATAATAGTAGTAGTACCAGTAGCACATCCGCTAATAAAGGCAGTGGCAATACCGGAAGCTCGTCTATTGCATCTATCGCAAAGGACAATAACAATGATGATAAAAAAATGGAGAAAAAGGATGACGCAAAGACGAATAATGTGGGTGAAGATAATGTAAATGATGAATTTGAAAAAATAGTAACTTTTGAGGAATCTCGCACTGCGTGTACAAACTTATTTCACTATGGTATTGACACAGCATTATTAGATCGGTTAGGTGATCTCACGGCAGGGGCCACTTCGTCCAGTCCCCGAGATGCATTTGCAATCGTCGAGTTATTAACAGCGGCTATATTAGATAGCTATGAAAGCGCTTCTGCAATTGCTGCACGAACAGATAATGCTACAGCAGCACGTTTAAGAAAATTCAGACAAATTGCACCTCCATCAGCAATGAAAGCTAGGAGTTATAGTGGGGAGAGCAGCGAAGGTCTTGAACCGCCATTTGATGAAATAGATGACGATGATGAAGAGCATGATGAAGTAATAAATTTTGGTGGCCCTGGAGCCTCGTTCCTATCAGGGTTTTTTTCCACCCATGATGGTGATGGTCCTCCACAAATGATTTTTTCATCAAGGGGAAGGAATCAACAAACTTTACAACGTGACGAGGTTACAGGCACGAACCGCCATGTTGTAACAAATTCTGCTCCCAGTAGGCGAGTAGGTGCCACGAGTTCAACTACATCTTCAACCACATTGTCAAGCACAACACCATCCACAATCGTTATTGATACAAGCGACCCGATCTATGGAGGTAGGCGCTGGCCAATGGTTGGTGACAACGTTATAGCAAAGTATTATGGTGAACATGAAAGATTGAACGGGCGTTATTGTGAAGCGCATGTAGTTGCTAATAATGGCGACGATACTTTCATCGTCCAATGGAGAGATGGGGATGATGATGGCAGTGTCGTTTGTGGGGATCCATCTATGGATACAATGAAAGTACGATTTCCACAATCAAAACCACGTTTGTCTCGAATGCATAATTATATAATGAGACGTGCAATACCATCATGTGAGATGACAATGCTGACAAAATTAATTGGCGACGGTGCCGATATTAACCACGTGGATAGATTGGGCAACACTCCGTTAACATTGGCTGTTGCTTGTGCTTGTACATACGAATTTATACAATATCTCTTAAATGCTGGTGCAGATATTGAGAGTAGAGGGCCACTTGGCACACCTTTAGAAATGGTAATTAATTGTGGCACCAGTAACATAGATTTGTTGAGTCTGTTATTAAATCATGGCGCTGACACTAGCTCCGTTAATTTGGAAGATATTACATTTCAACCAATGAAGGATATGATTGCTTGTTTTCAAGCTATGAAATTGAATGAAGTCTCTCGTGAAATACTTGTAAAAAATGATAGATACATAATAAAGGAAGAAGTTGAAGAAGCAAATGATGTTATTAATGTAGATAATGATAAACATACTAGATCAAAGCGACGCCGTGGTAAGAAAGACCAAGATGTTAAAACAGCCAGTAGTTTAGAAACAGCGACAACAACAATAATAAATGAAAAATATGAAATATCAGAATCTACCCGTAATGCCTTTGCTTGTAAACTATTAAACAATTTATTTGAATGTATACCGCTTATGCTAGAGGCAAAATCGACCAGTATGCATATGCATCATCGTGTATTAAAATTGATTCGATACTGCGTATCGATGTATCCCAGTACAGCACGTGATCCCGATGTGGCAAAGGTTGCAATGCTATTTAATTTTATAGAAGGCCGTAGAGATGATACGGATATAACTTTGTTAATGAGCGGATTAGCAACTGTTGGCGAAGTAATTTCTCGTTTCCCATATTTATATTACCATGCATCATGGTATGGGCTAAAAAATGTTGCTAAATATTTAGGAAAGGAATCGCACGTATCTAAAAACCATTGGGAATTGAAGTATATTGATGCAAACCAATGCTCAAATATTGCCGCAAATGTTGCAAGACAAATATCTTCAGCAAAAAGCAAATGTAATGGTGCCATGACAAGAGTAAGGGGGGTAAGTGACAAAGGTCGATCTAATAGTTCGAAACGAAAACGTGGAAAGGCCAAGCAATATAATAGGAAAGTAAGGGACCCTACTACGACTATTGGCGACGTTAACAGCGAGGAGCTATCGGATTCCGAAAAAGCCATGAGACTGTTTACCCTGAAAGTTACAGAAATGAATAATTTACATGTAGAACGGGCGCGAAACATTATAGATGTATGCAAGAATCTAAAAGCTGGTAATTTTAAATCATTCATATTAGCGCTAATGGGCCAATTGAATAGTGGCAAGAGCGATCTTCCGTTATCTGTCAATGCGTTTCAAGAATATGATGTCTGCAACAACTTGTTGGAATGTATAAAATTAAATGATGGCATAGAGAAAATAGTAGAGCCGATCTTGAACAAAACGAGAGCATTTAACAATTTAATATCGTTGTTAAGAAGTACAGCAATCAAGCCCGCAGATTTGAAAATCTTGTATTATAGAAAGAGAAGCGGAAATCGTGTATCTTTGAAAAACATTACGACTGGTTTAGATTTAAGTTTACGACGCTCTCAAAAGTGCCCTAGTCAAACAGTGGATGATTTGTACTTCCATTCGCCAAACCCTATGGATATGATGATTGTCCAGCCGTTATTACGGATGAATGCGTTTGAACGTCGGGTTCTTTCTGTGATTCGTATCCGCGATCCGAGATATATATTGTATTGTAAACGACTTGTTGGGTGTACTATTTTTGGTGGTGGTGCACTTGTGTCTGGTATCAAACCAAAACGGCTACTTGTCAAATCATACAATAGAATGGATGGTACACATACGATCACATGCGCTGACCAGGCACCACGAGCCATGAAACTATGTATGTGTGATTACAAAATTGTGAAAGAAGGTCAAAATATTTCTTTGAAAATGAATGATGAAAGAAGCGATGAGACGAAGGAAGAGGAAAAGACGCAAGGGATTGAAACTCCAACAAAGGCTATTGCAAGCGGGGCAGTACCACCGTTGAAGCCAGGCCAACGTATTGTAGCTAGGTATCGCAATTCAACTAGGTATTACAAAGGTGCAGTTAGTGAAGTTTGGAGGGGTGATAATACTGTAACAGTACATTTTGATGATGGGGATGTTGATCGTGTCCCATTTGAACACATTCGTACTATTCCAAAGGAGACCGAGTTGAAACCAAATACAAATGTAGAAGTGTTAGCAAATGAAAACATTATTCGAAGTAGTAGTGCCAGTGGCAATACCAGCTCATCCCACCCACGAAGTATCGAGGAAATATTAAGTGAAAGAATGCAAGAAAGCGATGGATTCAGTCGGCCGCGATGGTCACCTGGTCGTATTTTACGTGTCGGTGATGATGGATCAATTGAAGTTCGGATACATACATCCAGTGGTACCCATCATTTGAGCGTCACCCGCAATATGATAAGAATTCCTGTATCAAGGAGCAACTCCCCTCACAGATGTGGTACTCGAGTTCTTGTACGTAGTAGTACACGCGTAACAGGATTGCGATACGGTAGCAAATGGAGTAATGGAAGGTATAAGCTTGGAACTGTGATGGGATATCACAAAAATGAGAGTGGTAATTACGTGTATACTGTTGTTGAGGAAGAAGGCGGTGAAATTTTAAAAAATGTGAGACAGCACGAATTAAAAATATCAAGCCATAATCGATTGCGTCGATTTGGCTCATCGCATGGGCCAAGAGAGGACGATGTTGTAGTTGCCGAAGTTAGTCAAGCATTCCCAAGTTTAGACATGGGCCGAACTGGCAAGCCTGGCCGTATCAACCCGAAGGAAATTATGGAAAGAGAAGCCACGCAGGAGCGCATGCAGAAGCAATTGACGAACGCATCGGTTAGGGGTAATAGCGGACAAAGGAGTTCCTTTTCTTCGGACGGCCGAGATGCTCACGAGGCGCCATTTGTATGTCAAGTGTGCACATACATTAATTCTAGTGGCAAGACTTGTTCAATGTGTGGAGCGAATGCTCCAGTACCAAAAGAAGAGGGGGAAAGTGGTAGTAGTAGCAATAATAGCAATAGCAATAATAACAGCAAAAATAAAAAGGCAGTTGAAACTAACGAAGCAAGTAGTTCAATCATGAACAAGGAAGATAAAAGTAAGAAGGTTAGCGAAGGTGACACCAACAAAGAAAAGGCCTTAAAGGATGGTGAAGCTGAAGGTGATATTTCTTTAGTTGTTCCGAAATTTTCTGTGAAGTGGCATATTGACCCAGCAAATCCTTCCTCAGCAATTACCTCATCATCAGATCGTGAACGATATTCTTCGTCCTATAGTAGCAGTTCTAAAACACCATCATCTACGCCATCTCGACCACCCATGAGTAGAGGTGCTGTCAAACGTACGAAAGATTTTGATTTTAAAAGCACTAACCCAACTATTTTTCAAGCATTGAGTACTATGAACGATGCTTTGACTTCAGCATCATCTTTTATGTCGATAGTACGGGAAAACTCAGTGCAAGTTGAAAAAACAGCGCCATGGGGAAGTGCAGAAGCATGCAACTTGTGTTACAATTTGTTACTAGATTTTGGAAACGGGACAGAGGTTCTTGCCGACACTAGCTCTTTACAAGATGAATTAGCGAAACTTGAAAATATGAGTTATAAAGAATTGCAACAATTGGCTAAAAGTGAGGGTGTAAAAGCGAACCAAAAACAAGATAAGTTGTTAATTGCATTAAAATCACAACTCAAAAGTATGTTCGATGAAGAAAAGGAGAAACTGAAAGCAGGGCCGGATGGCAACAGCATGTCAATTGATACTTTTAGTAATAGCAATGCACTTCCTGGGACAAGCTCCTCTTCTTCACAACAAAAAGTTGCGTCTACCATGATGGATGTGGACGAAATGGGACCTATTAAAATACAAAGCAAAACAGAATTATCATGGGTGAAACTCCATGCTCAAATCGATGCCCATATTAAAAATGAAGGTGAAGAAGTGTTTTCTAAATCGACCATCAATGCCATGTTTCTGTTGAAACTTTTGTTGGAAACAGATCATGATCGCTATAAAGATGTTGTTCGTTCCAATAAATTGGGGCATATTGTCAACGTCCAACTGAAAAAACCATTAGTAGTTGCCGGAAACGATTTGCCAGCATGGTGCAATGCCATTATTGAAGCTGCGCCATTTCTTTTACCAATTTCAGTACGACGACAATGGCTTGGTTGCACATCCTTAGGTGTTTCGAGGACTATCGATTGGTTGCAAAAGCATAATAAGCACTTATCAAGCGCAAGATCAGCAGTTGAAGAAGCGGAAAGAGCACATAATCTTGCTATTGCTTCTAATAACGAAATACAGCAAGTGCAAGCTGTTCAATTTGCCGCACAAGCTGCCGATCGTTTGCATGAAGCAGAAATGAAGCACCATGTAGGAGCATTGCGTTGTGATATTGTCAAAGTTCGGCATGATGATGATCACTTGTTGGAAGATGGCCTGTTTTTAATGAACTTGCATGCCCAAACAACGAATAAATTAGAAGTTCAGTTTATTGGTGAAAATGGGTTTGGAGATGGCGTAACTCAAGGTTTTTTTTCTGGGTTGGCTAAAATTTTACAAACACGTTCCGTTAACAAGCAAGTGCAAATGTGGGCGGTGGATACAAATGAGAATGAAGGAATGTTAGTCAATAAATATGGCTTAATGCCAAAACCATTGCCACCAAAAAGCACGGATGATACCAAAATGGCAAAAATGCGATCACAAGTGCTAGAAAGATTTAAATTTCTTGGACGTTTGATGGGCAAAGCGCATTTAGATGGATACATCGTACCATTGCCATTAACTACTGAATTTTTCTCCCTTGTCAAAGGCGAGGTGCTTCCAGCATCGTCTATTAAACTGATTGAAGGAAAGGATGGTTTCATGTCTGGTTTGTTAAATGTTGTGAAGGCGATGAAGAACCTATCAAACGAGGAGGATGGGCCTGGATTTGCACCAGAGATGTATTTTGACATGACTGGAAATGAATTATGCAACATTTTTGGCGAAGATTTCTTTACGAAACGCCACTCTGTTTCTGGTCGCAAAGAATATACTTCAATTAAACAGTGGTTGTCGCAAATGGATTTATGTTTCGTCGATCCAACGATGGCAGGCTCGGTGAAAGTTTCTATTTCTCAAAACAATAGTAAGGTTTCCATGTTGAGAAAAGAAATGTTTGCAGCTCAAAAGAAGGGCAACATGACATTAGTTCGAACATTGATGAAAAAAATACAGCAACAAGCAAAACTGGAAACGAAAGAAAAACTCATCAACATACGTAATGAAAATGCGAAAAAAATGGCTGTTGGAAGGCAAGGTAACAGGAAAACTCGTTCGAAACGTAACTGGGATAATATGAAAGATAATGATAATAATTATAATATACTTGGCGAGGGAAGTAATAGTAGTAATAGTAGTAGTAGTAGTAGTAGTATGAGTAGCAGCAGCAGCAGCAGCAGTTCTAATAAAAAGAAGAAACGCAAAAAAGCGTGGAGAGATAATATAACGTTGATCAAAGAAAAATCATTCAATCAAACCAAAAATGTTGTTAAGTTAGCACCCGATGAACTATTTCCTGGCGGAGCAGAGAATCGTGTGCAAGCAACAAGTGCAAGTTTAAGTTTGTATGTAGATTTAATTACAGAAAGATGGCTAAAGTCTGGGGTGGAAGAGCAAATAGCAGCGTTTAGGGATGGTTTAAAAGACATCATGCCTTTGTCTAAACTTTCATCATTCTCTGCGACAGAGTTGCGCTCAATGTTTTGTGGCGAACCGGTGGTTGAATGGGATGCAGAAAAATTAGCTGAGGAAATATTAGTTCCAACAGCCGACATGCAAGACTCGAATGAGTTTCAATTCTTAATAAGGGAATTGGTAGCTATGAACAATCGCGACCGCGCTCGATTTTTAGAATTTGTTACGGCGATTCCACGTTTAACACCTGGCTTAGCAATGAATGTATCATTTCCTATGCCTGGTAACACGGGAAACTTACCGACAGCGCGCACGTGTACATATGATTTGTATATTCCACATTATAGATCGTCAAACGAATTAAAATATGGATTGAAAGTGGCTGTTGCTAATGGTTTGGAAGCTGGATTTCATGAAGGTGAAGCTTCAACTTCCATGTCGGAGTTTTTTACGTCGCCACAGCCGTCGCCTATAATGCCACCTTCAAATACCAGTCATTTAGGCATGGAAATAAATTCATTGCCTATGTTACCACCATCACAAACTTCATCATCATCTTCATCAACACAACAACAAATGAGTGTTAATAATGATGGAAGTACAATAAGTACGACTACTACCACGACGACAACCACGACTACTACTACTAGATCAAGTACTAATGCCAACGGGGATGCAAAAGATTCCAAGGAAACTCAACAAGATGGATGCGAATGGCCTGGATTTAACATGAAATTTGATGGAACTGATGTTGGCGCTGAATTGTTAGTATATTGGTCTGGCGCAAATGTTATGAACCCACGTTGGTTTCATGGTGTTGTTAATTATTATAATGCAGAGAAAGGTCAACATTACGTAATTTATGAGGAAGATAACGATATGCAATGGCATGATTTAAGAACAACAAGGTATAGGTTGTTGAAACGAGCGTAGTAGAGACTTTGTGTGCTTGTTTTTAAAGTCAACATTACGTAATTTATGAGGAAGATAACGATATGCAATGGCATGATTTAAGAACAACAAGGTATAGGTTGTTGAAACGAGCGTAGTAGAGACTTTGTGTGCTTGTTTTTAAAGTGAGATTAGTAAAAACATAAAAAAAAATAAAAAAAAAATATATAAAAAATACATATATTTGAAATGAGCGTAGTAGAGACTTTGTGCTGTATCGTGCCAAAATTTATTTTACACCACCCATAATTAATATTACAACGAGAAATATTCAAAATTTAAAATGAAAACTTTAAAAATAGGTTAAATTCATCAAGTTTACTATACCTTAGATATGGATGTGTGGGTGAAATTCTTACACGCATTATCTCATCTAGAACTTTTTTTTATATTTTAATATATAATGAAAAATCATTTCCTGGTCATTACCCGAGACCACCATAGTAAAAATTATTTTTTCATACGCTGTGCTTGAGCATGTACGAGAACTTCGACAACATTACGTATTTTAGATGATCTACATTACACACACACGCGTAAAACAAATTCCTACGAGTTTGTATGATTTGTTAAATACCGTGTTCATATAATTAAAGACGACGATTCGTACATGTATCCACCAAATTTACCACCTCGTCGTTTTCTATGATAGCCACCTCGTCATTTTCTACGATAACCACCTCGTCCTCTTCCACGATAGCCACCTCGCCTTCTTCCATAATAACTACCACGACCTCTCGAAGCATTGTAACCATATATATTTTTTCGCTTTGCAAGTACTTTTAATTTTCTACCACGAAATTCAGAATCATCAAGTAACAAAGCGTTTTCCAAACCAGCTTTTTCAACAAATTCAATGTATGCAAAACCTCTTGGTTGCTTCGAATATCTATCCACAGGGATGGTGATTAAATTAATACCACCACATGGCTCAAAATATTTATGCAATTCAACTGCTGTTGCTTCATAATCTACTTCCCCCACAAATATTGATAAATTATCATTTGCTATTGGTTGCGCAATTTCACCTTTTACTTTCGACATAGTATTACTATTACTATTACTATGACCACTATCAGCATTAGTACTAATTTCTTTTTTCGCATTTTTCTTCTTTAGCTCTGGAGAAATTTCATCTAAACCGCTTTTGTTATGTGTTTGAAATAGAAAACGCAATTGCTTTCTTTGAAGGCCATGTTTCTTTGCATACATTTGCATAAAATTCTCCCATACAATCGTCGTCTTCATGACTTCTGTGTGCCTTTCACCGCTGATTTCATTTTTTATATGTACCAATATAGCGCCATCGCATTTTCTTTTCTTTTTTAATTTTATCTTATTCATACTATATATAAATATGTCAATATATCGATGTATAAATATATACCGTATATATATATATACTGCAACGTAATAAATATGTCGGTATTTATAAATCAATGTATAAAAAATATGATAGGTATGAAACATGTCAATACGTACATGTATGAAGGATAATGTATTTTTGTATTATATATGTGTCATATTCGATTTCTAGTCGGAACACACGACGCTCGATTCGATTTCCCCCTTTTCTTTATCCCTATTGCCAGATTGCAAGCCAGCAAGTGCTATTGTACAATAACCAGAGATTACAGTAGGCGGCACGTAGCTTGCAAAAAAGTCCATCCACGAAAACCGGCGCAGCCCTCCCCCTCCCCCCCCCCCACGCGCGCATTTTCTAGAAAAATCGATTATTTTGCTAAAAAAATAAAAAAAAAATAATAATATTTAATTTACAAAACATTTGTTAGTCTAAATAACCTTTTAAGTACAAAAAATGAAAGTGGTCGTTTTTCCCAACCCACTAGCATCCAATATTTATTAGTGTTATTTCGGGGGTTAACACTTCGTCGCAAGTGATAGGCATGAATTGATTTTATCTACTAGGCGATATAGATAATGGAAAAAAAAAAAAAAGACGCGCGCGCGTGTGGGAGTGGGGGAGGGAGATTAAGAAGATGATGATTTTTGCTGCTTTTATTATTATTATTATTATAGCTATACAATATAACAAATAATAATACACTTTATTTATTATTATTTATATTGTTTTTTTCTTTAAAATATCTAAATCTATTTGAATGTTATAGTTATTTTTTTCACGTATATATACATTCATATACATATATAGTTATACGATTTGGCGTTACAGTATATATATATATATATATACGAAAAGAATAACTAAGATTTTAATACGAGAAGGCATGACCTCGGTGAAAAATATTCATATGAAAGACCATGGTGATCCATTTTTTGCAT